>CAUYPK010078441.1:0-10850 GCA_963574355.1 Loris lydekkerianus | reverse complement strand
GGTGGTGATTTTTAACTGGGGGATTCAATGGAACACAACCGAGGGAATTTAAGTTTTCATCTTTTACAAAAAAAAAAAAAAAAAAAAAAAAAAAAAAAAAGCTATGTTATTGGTATTACTAAGTACCAGATTCAAAATGTTGTGAAGATTGAGAAATAGATTAAGATGTGGTTACAAGGTAAAGTGCAAGCTGTAGAAGAGCCCTTCATTTTTAAAATTAAAAAAAAAAAAAGATGTGATGAAGTAGGTTTGCAAGAAATTAGATGAATGGGCAGAGGTTTCTTGACAAGGTGATCTCATAACATGCCCCTGCGTAGGGTCTTCGACTAATTTCGGGGGACCAATGTTGAGAATCATATTTATTTTATTTTTTACCCCTTCGCTCTTGGGTCTTTAGCCAAAACTTTACCAAGGATATGTGTTGTTGAGAAGTCTTGCTATTACGAGGTTATCTTGACATTATTATTAATAGTTACTTTAAACTGACACTTTTCTTGTGTTTCTAGAATGCCTAAACTACTACACAAATTAATTGATTTCAAGAAAAACAAACAACTCCCTAGCTGGGTAGCACCCACACGCAAACAATGAAAAGCAAGCTCTCTTTCTAGCTCTGGTAAGTGAAGGAATGGCAGGTTTCCGCAACATTTTCAAAGATGCCATTTGCATAAAGTCACAGATCAGAAGAGTGACTTTTAGTGCTTTACAATTCAAAAATCAGCTCTCATTCACTGTTCCATTTATCATAACAGATGTTCTGATCATCATTCCCAGGTCACCGTGTACAGTGTACATGTTTATATAATTACAAGAGAAAAGAGGTTAAAATGCTGTGCCTCATTCAATACTGTCAGAATGAACCAATACAATGCTTCCCATGGGGGAACGGCAGCAGAGTAAATGCAGGCACTGTAAATATACATAAGGTACAACTGAAGCTGTTTCCCGCCCCAGCCTTCGAAAATGGATCCCTCCCAGTAGATATCTAAGAGGCCACATATATCCTTATCTGCCTGGTGTGACCTAGTTGAAGGCAGCCTAGAGGCAGAGACAGAATTTCTGCTGTATTTGTCGGATGCCATGAATATGTATTTCGATTTTGTCAGAGGACAACAAATATCCCATAGTCCTAATTTGAGTCAAAGCACCATTTGTTTTTCTTCTCACATACCTGTTTGTGACACAGAAAATGTGGCACGAAGTACGCTTCAGAGAAAAGCTGACAAAAGGTTATTTATGGACAGATTCACAGAACAAAGATACTGAGAAAATGATACCCATGTAAACAAATCCTTTTTTCTTCTAAAGCAGGAAAATGCTTGGGCAATACGTACAATGGGCTGTTACGTACACTGCCTGCATTTAAAGCCACCTCAGTTTTCTGTGGTGTCTCCTGTTTGAATTTTATGTATTTGAGGGCTGATACAAAGAGAAGGTGGCCAAGCATAGTCTATCACACTAAGCGTGGTGAATTACAGAAGAAATTAAAAGGCTTCCTCCTGAGGGTCGCATGTGAATTACAGAAGAAATTAAAAGGCTTCCTCCTGAGGGTCGCACAGGGAGGTGGCGCTGAGCCTGCGATTTTGGTTCTCGTTTTGTTACTGATTAATTGAATATTAAGAAAGTCAATTCAATGTTGTGGGCCTTAGTTTACCTCTTTGGGATCTGGGGTGATTGAAGGAGTCAGTGAAGGAAAGATAATGCTGTACTTTTTCATAAGCTTCATTCCAGCGCCTTTCTTTAATTTTTATGCTGAGCACATAACAGACAATGAATATTCTTGGAAATGAATTAGTGAATTATTTAATAAAACAATGAATAAAGTCACCCTCAAGACCCTTGCCTATCTAAACTGTCTATGATAGTATGTGGTTAATTTTTATGACAAATAAAATATTTAAAGTTAAATCCTATTTCTGAGGAGAATGTTTTCTGAAATGGATAGCAATAGTTTTTAGGAAGTAATATCACAGCACCACAGCCCACATCCCCTGTCAGTCCAGAATGAATCATGCACCTGTCTGGAGAAAGCAAAGTTAATATAAGGACTTAGCTGAGTCATCCTTGGAGAGCCCAGTGGTAGCGGCAAAGTTGGAGACCTCATCCATGATCAAATTTCTACTGGTGGTGACTTAATTAACCATTGACCTTGCAGTGAATAGCAGAAATCGTAACTCTGGATTTCTGTCAGCCAGCTGTCTTTCCTGTGAATGCCACAGC
Source organism: Loris lydekkerianus (assembly GCA_963574355.1). Taxonomy (NCBI): domain Eukaryota; kingdom Metazoa; phylum Chordata; class Mammalia; order Primates; family Lorisidae; genus Loris; species Loris lydekkerianus. Next base: position 8,630 of record CAUYPK010078441.1, on the reverse strand, counting down.
CGCCAGAAAGTCATTACTTTATCCAAGAAGAGGAAGCTACCTCTACTTTCTGCAAACATTATGTATTTGAAATAATCCAATTATACTTATACCCTATGAAATTATTGTGTTAATAAATGTCTTTCTACAAGTAATTCTCTGTGGCTTTTAGACAAGCTTAAAAGGAAAGGGTAGAAAGAAAGAGCATTAATTTGAGCTTATACAAAGGGAATCATAGAAGCTTCTAATCACCAGGTCCTTGTATGACACCTAAATATCTGTGATGTTAATTTAAGGGTTAGAAGACAAAGTATGCTAGAAGTTGGACGTGGTTCCTAATTTTTTTTTTTTTTTTTTTTTTTTTTTAAGAAAAGGGGAAAGGAATAGGGAAGAACTAATGACTCCAAAGCACTTGGCAGTTAGCACTTTCAATAAGCATGCACAAGTTCACTATTTGGTGAGGAAAATGTGAGAAACCAGAGTCTCAGGCACAGAAATTAAGTGACTTGGTGAAGTATTTAGTAAGCACTCAAACTCAGGTCTTCTCTGTATAAGCATCAAACCTTTCCATTGTACTTTAGTCACAACATATGCATTTTGCTGAGAGGTAGTGAAAAATAGGAAGTAATTTTTTTTTTTTTTCCTGCAGTTTTTGGCCGGGGCTAGGTTTGAACCCACCACCTCCAGCATATGGGGCTGGTGCCTCTGTTGAGCCACAGGCACTGCCCAATAGGAATTAATTTTTTAAATGAAGATAGTCATAATTTCTCTCTCATGGTCTGTATCCAGCCAAAAGGGAAAGGTAAAAATCAATAACATTGTTTCATCCAGTAATTATGTAAGATTCCAAGAATCATCAACCTCTCCCATGTTGCTACATTGTTCTTGCTGTTTCTCAGAATTCTTAGACCTATTTTAAATTTTAAGGCTGAAGCCACTAGCTGGTTTGGGGACTTACATTTAATTGTACCTAAAGGGGGAACTATTCCATGTTAAGTTTTAAATGTTATGCATTACCATAACAAAACCACGATATCATCTCTTGCTTAGCAATGAGCTGGGAAAAATGTTCATCATCAACTAGGTCATTACATATTTAAATAAATTATTGGCTTTTTTAAACTATCATTATATGGATAATTAACAATCTTCTTGTCTTCTAACAACCCTTCAAATAGCATACTTTATCATCCTTGGCTTTGAAACTTCCCTGTGGCCATTGATTAAAATGAATAAAATGATTGTTAGAAAATTTGGAAAATGTCTGTTCTTTTTAAAGGCAATATTTACTTCTGCTAAATTCCAACAGCTTTTAAAGCTGGGCCATCTATCACTTAATTATGTATTGTCTTGCCTTGTTCTTTATTTCTGTCATGGTTTCATGTATATTAAACTAGGCTGCAAGAAATCTCACAGCTCCAGAAGGGCAAATAGAATATGTCTAACTTTTTAAAATTGGTTTATTGTTAGTTGCCAATATCACCCATTGGATATATCCATATATAATTGCCTGTCATTATATTACAATGACATCTTACATTAAGTTTTTAATTTTAAAATACTTTAATTTTATGAACAGGGAGATTTTAAACAGAGTTTTTGAATGACATTAACCTTTTGATGAGAAACAAAGGATTCAATCCACTTTTTAATTTTCTAGGAATAATTTGTAACTAACCTTTTTTGCTTCTGACAAAGATAAACCCTCAGAAGGATTTCAATTTCAATTTTAGTATGTTGCTATATATTTCCAGAACATGTATAAGGCAAAATTCTTTTTACCTTACAAGAGTATTATGGGAGTAATTATTATACTTTATATTTACATTTTATACGGCACAGTATTCCTCACCCCTAAAAATCCACTCTGAATAAAAATGACTATTATAAAATTTAAAAAATGTATGCATACAATTCTTTTTTCTTATTCTTAGCAATTATAAAAGTAATTATGAACAAGATTGCTGGTTAGATGTGTGAAATTCCTGGTTGTTAAAGCCCCAGCTCATAGAATCCACTTTAATGAAATACGTCAAACAATGCATAGTTCTCTAATATCATTTAACCTATAAATTGTGCTACTGACCCTTTCATCACTCAAACAGAGAATACAAAGAATAGAATTCATTATAAATTCATGCATCTTCTAAAACATGAAAAGATACTGGTTATAATTCATTCATGAGTTATTTTCAGTTTATGAAAGAAGGTCTTGCCAAAAGGAAGTAAAAGCAAAAGCACGTTAAATCATAAAATTTTATTCAGACTTGCTGACCATGCCCTTAAGTATCTTTACAGACATTTTATCCCCAATCTCACTCTACCATTGATATTAAGTAATATTTCTTTCTTATCATGTGAACTTCAGTATCCCAACCAAAAATCCTACTTGCCAAAATTACGGTTATATATTTTCCTCTCCTGCAGTGATTTACAAGATTCTGTCTTATCTGCCAGCTTATATTTCCAACCTCTGCTTTCAGTCCTTTAACAAGGTGGTCACTTCCTTCCAAGGTAGGAGTTAGTAAGCCAACTCAGTCAACTGCTTACTCATATTCTCATAAGGTTAATGAACTGGAATTTGTGAAATTCTCCTGCATTCAGTTGACACTGTTGGTGTGTGTGTTGACTATTTATTTTCTTAAATCTATTTCATATCCACTATTTTCAGTGATATATATTTCATGTATATATGAAGATATGATGAAAGATTTAAGATGAAAGATTGTGTAATTGATTAGACTTATGTCTGTACACAGAAGTTACCGTACATACTCGAGTATATACGGTAATATACTAAAATGTTTTTTTTCTTACTTTTTATTAAATCATAACTGTATGCATTTATGGGGCACAATGTGATGATTTGGTATACAGTGTGGAATGCTTAAATCAAACTAATTAACATAACCATCACCTCAACTTATTTTTGTGGTAAGACATTTATAATCTACTCTTAGTTGTTTTGGAATGTGCCCTTGCATTGTGCACATTAGGTGAGATCCCACCCAACGCCCTCCCTCCACTTTCTCTCTCCCTTCTCCTTTCCCTCCTCTTCTTTGTTTCTTTCTGGACTATCTTTGTGTTTTATCATTCGTGTGAATATGTAAGTGTTAACATATTGGTTTCATAATAGTATTGAGTACATTGGATATTTTTCTTTCCATTCTTGAGCTACTTTACTAAGAAGAATACGTTCCAGCTCCATCCAAGTAAACGTACAAGATGTAAAGTCTTGCTTTCTTTTTTATGGTTATAGTATTCAATGGTATACGTATACCACAATTTGTTTAGCCATTTACGAGTTGATGGAAATTTAGGCTGCTCCCAGGACTTGGCTATTATGAATTGGGTTGCAATAAACATTTTGGTGCAAATGTCTTAGTTGTAAAATGATTTTTGTTCAGCTGAGTAGATACCTAGAAATGTTATTGCAGGATCAAACATAGGTCAACTTTTAGTTCCTTGAAAATTCTCCAAACTTCTTTCCAAAAAAGGCTGTATTAGTTTGCAATCCCACCAGCAGTGTGAAAGTGTTCTTCTTGGATGACATGGTTTTATAACTGGAAAACCCCAGGGACTCAACTACAAAGCTCTTAGAAGTGATCAAAGAAGATAGCAGTGTCTCAGGGTACAAAATCAATACTTACAAATCAGTAGCTTTTACATATGCCAACAATAGTCAAACTGAAAATATAGTCAAGGACTCTATCCCTTTTACAGTAATGCCAAAGAAGATGAAATACCTGGGAATTTATCTAACAAAGAAAGCGAAAGATCTCTATAATGAAAATTATGAAACCCCGAGAAAAGAAATAGATGAAGATGTTAATAAATGGAAAAACATACCATGTTCATGGCTGGGAAGAATCAACATTGTTAAAATGTCCATACTACCCAAAGCTATGTACAGATTTAATGTAATCCCTATCTAAGCACCAATGTCCTACTTTAAAGAACTTGAAAAAAATAGTATTTCGTTTTATATGGAATCAAAAAAAACCTTAAATAACCAACATGTTACTTAGAAATAAAAACAAATCAGGAGGCATCGCATTACCTGACTTCAGATTATACTATAAATCTATAGTGATCAAAACAGCATGGTACTGAAATGATTATTTGAACATCTATCAGGCCAATGAAGGCAACAGTAAAATGCATTCAGAAAGTAGTAGGTTGTGCACCTGTGGAAGACTCTACTATCAGAAAGAATAGAAAATACAGAGATGGCAATCTTTTTCTGAAAGATAATTTTCTTTGATTAAGGGCTACTCCTAGTGTGAAGCCAATCACTCAACAATTCAGATAAAGGATGAATCTGTATTACTTTGAACACTTATCTTTTGGAGAGGTGTGAAAGCAAGATTATTTCTTTCTCTACTGATTCCAAACACTATAGGCTTTCCATTTTATTCTAAAGTCATGCAACATGACAAGAAAGAGTGCAGGTACTATAATATTCTGAGTTGCTTGGCTTTACTCTGGACATCGAAACATAAGACATTTGGCAAATCATCTAACCAATGGGTTCAACATCTTCACTTTTAAAATGTATGGAGGGATACTACATTAGTATATAAACACAGTTTACCCTTTATCTTATTAAAAAAAAAACTATCATTCATTGATTCTCTTCCCTTAAGAATGAATATAATTCAAAATTTTTTAATGAGAGAAAAAAATTCTGCTTACTATTTTTGGAATAAGAATTCTTATTTAATTCAGTTGTGTCTAAAATCCCATATGCTTACATGTACACAGTGAAAGTGCAGACTTTAACAGGCTTCCAAATTATTCAATATAATATTGAAAAATATTGAATTTACCCCCCCAAACCTAAAATTATGATGATTACTTTCCACAAGAAAGAGAAAGCTATCTTACCAAAATGAAGATATAATAATTTATGATTTTAAGTAACTACCATTTACTTTCTTTTGCATGGAGGAAATAATTTACTTAAACTGCTGAATACTGAATTCCGTGGGCTGGACATATTTATTTGCCTCCACTTAGTGAAAGACATTGGTAGAATACTTTTTTTTTTTTTTTTAGTTTATAACATTTAAGAAGACCTTTCTACCAATTCGTACTTTTCTCAGTACTTTACATTACAAACTTACAAAAAAACATATAAAAATGAAACTGGGCCCAGAAACGTTAAATGCATTTCTCAGGGTCACAGTGCTAATAAAAAGCAGGGGAAGGAATAGCACCAGCGAGGTCTTAGTCCAGAGCTCACACAGACAGGCACTGAACTGTGTTGACTTCAGGATGAGCTGAGACAAAGAAAAGGCAAACTATTCTGCTTGAGAAGTAGTAAAGGGGATTGGCGACAAGGACAAGAGAAGTGAAAAGCAGGGTGAAAAGGGGATGTTAGAGGGATTAGCAGCACAGCAACAAGCCAGGATGACAAGACGTGAGCAGGAATGCCACGGAGAGGCAGGGAGAGCGAGACAGCACTGTCCCGATGACTTTTAATAGGGAGGCTGAATTGTCAATTCCATTGAACAGTTATCAGCTGTGTTCTAGCCATACAATCACTCGGTAAATTTTGTCCTCACTGATATCTTCATGTGTGTACTATCAGAAGTAACCAAGGTGTAGAGATTTGTTCCATATTTGGGGTGATGCAACATCAGTTTCCAGACCAGATGGAGATGGGAAAATTTCAAGGAGGCCACTAGTCAAACATAAGGGATGATGCATACAGGGCCAGCCCGGGCCCGCGGAAGAGCTCGCGGAGATGTTCCCTGGGTGGACCTGATGGTGTGTTGTTTATACTTCAAACTGTTTGACAGCTCTTAGTAACTATTTCACTGCAGACAGAAAACACACTTGTTACGAAATGCAGCTAAGGGTGGTGCCAGACGAGAGGGCATGGACGACAGGAATTCTGCAGGAAACCAAACCTGCTGTGAGGTCTTCAGATTAACTTTGTTTTAAAACTGAGGAAGCTCCAAATTCATTCATTCAAACAATTAGTCCTCAGGATCTACTTTAAATAGGGGATTGTAAAGAGCAGATGAACATTTCTGGGCTCATGAGGTTCACATTCCAGTAGGCTTATATTCTAATTTGGTATTAACTGCTAACAACCTTAAGTAAAAGTGATCCAAACTTTGTCATTAATGTATGTACTAAAATCAAGGCAAAGGTTCAGATAAAAATTGGTTCAAATTTACATAAAGATATTTTTAAAGAGAGTTACCTACATTGACTATTCTATTACAGAGATCACCTAAATATTTATTGAAGGAAAGTCCTCCTGGGATTTATAACAGCCTTAATTATGGTTTCCATTTTCCTATCCAGTTAAAACACTGACTCTAATTACAGGCTGTTGGGACTATTTTGGGGGAAGAGGGAGCAGAAAGTAAATCAGGTTCTTCTAATTATCTCTCACCTAGAATATCATCAAGCCCATCTCCCAAAGACATCAAATTCTAAATTCCACTCACTCCTAAAGACGTTGCTTTTGCTCTTCACTGTCCCTGAGGCTTGCCAATTCTTCCTGTCATCCATTTAAATGAACACCCTGATATCCACACTAAAAGATGGATTTGTGATCACACACACACACATAGGGTAACACAAATGAATGACCTAATAATGCCAGACTCAACTAAAAAAACAAAATCACCAAACAAAATCTGATACTGCTGAGGACAAATTAAGTCTCTCAGGTAAAAACGTAAATTTCTAGGAAATGATTAGTAATAGAAATTAAAATAACACAAAAGTTTACTGGATTCTCTGAGACACAATTCATTCATTCACTTGTTTTGCCTGAGAGTGAAAAGAGAAGACCCAGATAGAAAGAAAAAACAAAACAGTTCGTTTAAAAGTAATTCTAGGTGGGTTCACTGACCACTGAGAATCTCTGAGTGGCATGATAACTGAATGGGCTTGTGAAAATATAAATATCTCAGACCAATTTGAAATGTGAAGTCATGTGCTACGAGACACCTGATGCAGGACTCCCAGAGACCATCAGACTCTGAATGAAGGAGATGCTCCGTACCACATTTTTGCCTTTGTGAATATGCAGTTGAGCTCTGTAGAAACAAGGATTGAAAAATGTGAATTATATGTAGATTAATACCAAGGCAGAGATAACCAAAGAGGTGCAAAGCACACAGGGAAAAATGGTAGAGACAGAAAGTCAGAAGAACCAGAAGTGACCAAGAAAATATAAGACCTACAAAAATAGGGTCTGTTACAGATTGATCTTATTCAGGTTCAAAGAGTTAAAGACTCCAGATGACTTCTGATATGGATATATGTGCATCAAAAATTGTGTATATGCATGTACATATATAAATATTTACATATATACATATACATGTGTATGTATGTGTATATAATCCCTAAGTCCCTATAATTACATTTAGGAAGGTCGTAAACCCATTTAGTTTATGTATAACTGCATGGAGTCTGGCATCCTCTGGATGAGCTGTCAGAAAACCTTGCACCTTCACCTTAGGCTAAGGCTGACCAGTTACTTGTTTTTATAAATAAAGTTTTACGTGAACACAACTACATCTATTGACTTATATACTGTCTAAAGATGGCTGCTTTTGCACTACAAAGCAGAGCCAAATAGTTGCAACAGACCCCATGACCCTACATTCTAAAATCTTAAACTACGTATCCCTTAACAGAAAAAATTTGCTAACCCCTGATCTTGGCTTTCACTCCCCCACCCCCGTATGTCTCCCCTTCTCACTTATTTACCTTCCTTCTTTTCCTTTTCCTCCCTTTCTTCTTTCATTTTTTCTCTTTTATAACTTTTGTTTTCATGTTTTTGCTCTTCCTCATGTACTCAGAAGCTGCTACTTTTTAGGATTTTCAAATTTACTAAAAAATATGTGAGGTTGAACTTGAGGTTTCCCTGGGTCTTGCCTTTTAGCTTCCTTTCACATCTGTGTTCCCTAAGCTTAGCCACCCACATTTGCCCTGATTTAATAGCTTCCAGACTTCATTATCTTGCCCACATCCTTATTTATCAACCCATGTTCTCTATTCTCCCTTAAAAATATAAAAAACATAAAAACATTCCTCCAATTCTGATTCCTTCGATTCATCATCCTGCCTTTACTCATGCTTTTAAACTATAACTATTTCTTTAAACATGACTCATATGTCACTGCCTCTACTTTATTACCACCCACTTACACTATAAATTCCTTCAATCTGGCTTTGCCTTGCTACTGCACTGCATTTTACTCAGAAGCCAGCAAGGACTAACTCATTTGATTTCTGAGACCTCTAAAATTTCACTATGCTGAAACGTATGCTACAATTCCATTCCTTAGGCAAAATTTTTTTATTTTTATTTTTATTGTTAAATCATAGCTATGTACATTAGTGCAATCAAGGGGTACAATGTGCTGGTTTCATACACAATCTGAAATAATCTCATCAAACTGTTCAACGTAGCCTTCGTGGCATTTTCTTAGTTGTTGTATGTAAACATTTGTATTCTGCATTTAGTAAGTTTCGCCTGTACCCATTCTAAGATGCACCGTAGGTGTGGCCCCACCTATCACCCTCCCTCCACCCTAACCTTCCCCCCTCCCTTCCCCTCCCTTGGCCCTTTCCCCATATTCTTGTGCTATAGTTGGGTTATAGCCTTCATGTGAAAG
>CAUYPK010078440.1:0-11357 GCA_963574355.1 Loris lydekkerianus | reverse complement strand
ACTAGAAACTTTGAAAAGTAATCGCATGTGTCTAATCATAAAAAAAAACACATTTACACGGCTGGTGGGAATGCAAATTAATACATTCCTTTTGGAAAGATATTTGGAGAACACTTAGAGATCTAAAAATAGACCTGCCATTCAATCCTAGAATTCCTCTGCTAGGTATATACCCAGAAGACCAAAAATCACATTATAACAAAGATATTTGTACCAGAATGTTTACTGTAGCCCAATTCATAATTGCTAAGTCATGGAAAAAGCCCAAATGCCCATTGATCCACGAATCAATTAATAAATTGTGGTATATGTACATCATGGAATATTATGTAGCCTTAAAGAAAGATGGAGACTTTACCTCTTTCATGTTTATATGAATGGAGCTGGAACATGTTCTTCTTAGTAAAGTATCTCAAGAATGGAAGAAAAAGTATCCAATGTACTCAGCCCTACTATGAAACTAATTTATGGCTTTCACATGAAAGCTATAACCCAGTTATAACCTAAGAATAGGGGGAAGGGGGAGAGGGAGGGGAGAGAGGGGGGAGGTGGGCAGAGGGAGGGTGATTGGTGGAATTACACCTGTGGTGCATCTTACAAGAGTATATGTGAAACTTAGTAAATGTAGAATATAAACGTCTTAACACAACAACTAAGAAAATGCCAGGAAGGCTATGTTAACCAGTGTGATGAAAATATGTCAAATGGTCTATAAAACCAGTGTATGGTGCCCCATGATTGCATTGATGTACACAGCTATGATTTAATAATAAATTTTTTAAAAAATGGGCTTTTATTAACCAGTGTCACGTGCTCACATCCCAGCCTGACTCTGCCATGGCATCACATGACAGGTGGCAGACCCCTTAATCCTAACTTAAGTGTCCTTCTACCGATACCAGGTCTTTCAACAATGCTAGACTCTTCTACCCAGCTGCCAACTCGAGAATCCCTGAAGCCCACCCGTGGCCTTTAAGCCCCTGCTTTGAGATGTCCCATCAATTCCCGTCTCCAGGAATGTATGAAACCAAATTGCAACCTGGCCTTCTCAGGCATTTTCTTAAGACCTCTTGAGACTATATTCCCCAAACAGCAGTCACAAATATTCCACTCAGAATAAACCTCTTTAAATTATTTTATGGAATTTGGGTTTTTTTCCATGGACAATATTCATAAAATAAAAAACAGCAGGGAATGCAGATAACCAAGAAAAGGGAACACAGATAACCAAAATAAACACTTAGATTCTAAAAGATGGTTGCACCCTCTATAAAAACACCGGGAGGATGAGAAAATGGAGTCCAGTAAGTGTCCAGGAGCACAGCAAAAAAGACAAAGAGATGGGACTTACAAGCAAATAGATAAGACACACAGCAGGGTCACCAGGAGGCCAACACCCAGAAACAAAGCCCAGGAATGGGATGGAGGGACGATTGAGTAAATAATGAGAGTTTCTGAGCACTGACTAAAAACAGAGACCTTAAAACCAAAGGGGCCTCCTGTAAGTACCAAGCAGGAAGAATAAAAAAAGATTCACAGTGAGGCAAATTATCATAAAATTACATAACACCTGAGTTTAAAAGCAATAACAACAATTCTAAAAACTTTCAGAGAGATGGAAAATCATCATCTACAAAGAAATAAAAAACAAACCAGCATCGCCTCCTTGGCAGAAGTTGCAATTGTCCCCATGCCCCCAACATTGTATGGGATCCTAGTCACAGCCAAACTGCTCATCAGATCTGAAGGTGGAATAAAGACATTTTCAGACATTCAAGGTCAATCTTTCAGCTGGCTTCTCTTAAGAAGTGACTTGAGGATGTGCTCCAGGACAATGAGGGAATAATTTAAAACCAACCCAACAAAAGAGGACGTGGAAAGTGCCAGAAGAGGAGGGCCAATGGCCTCGGAGGGAGTGGACAGAGAGTCCCACTGCTGCTGAAGCAACTGGCTGGTTGCTCAGGGCAGAGGGGACCAGCAGTGACACACATGGTGGCTTACAGTCCACAGGAGGAACTCAAGCTGTGATTATGAACCCATGAAAACCCCACAAAGCCAACATGTGTGAAGGTCACTGCCCAGAAAAGCCAGAGAGACATGCCCTTGAGGACCTGAGTCTTCTGACGCTGAAGAAGGGCTGTCTCAGCATCCTGCGGGAGAACGTCCCCCCCCCCCCGTCCCATATGCCGTCCCTTCCGTCCAGTATGTACACCATCTTGATGACCCTACATCTTGGTTTTTGGTTTTCAACTCTTAAGGACATCCAGGAAATAAAGCCCAGGAAATTTGATTTTGGTGGAAAAACAGAATGCAAATGTTAACGACCTTGATTTAAACAAAAGTAAAATGTAGCTATAAATACGAGGTGTGAGACGGGGAGAAAAGTAAAGAGAAGGGAGAAGAGCCGTTATCTCTAACAAGCGAGGAGTCGGGAGAAACCGTTGAAAGTGGACAGAATGAAAAAGAAGGATGTTTGGGCCTGGGGCTTCGAGCTACACACACAGCAAGGGAAAGCCCCGAGCGAGACGCCAGAGGGCCCAATATCCGGAGGGGGAAAAAAACAGGGGGGAATAGTGCACCGAAGCTGATCCTCTTGTTTATATTGCATTAATTTTATAATAAATTATTTCTTAATTTACAAAAAGGCAATAGGTATTGCCAAAAGTTAGCCGGTAAGAAATCATAACGGAAGACATAAAAACAAGCTCTTAGAGATTTCCTCCAGAAGTAAGACTGGGGAAAAAAGAGAGAAAGTTTCTGGATGGGACCAGACCACTGTTCCAGGTTATTTTAATTACACAGTCTCGTGGCCCCTGAGGATCCAGGGACATTGGTCCCAGGACTCCACAGATACCAACATCCTCAGATGTGGATCCCTAATACAGATGCAATGTTCGCAAGTAACCTGTTCATGTCCTTCAGCTTACGATCCTCAATGTGACGTGATGTATGCTGCCCAGCACAATGTGAATGTTATGTAAGGAGTTGCTACACTGGACTTTTTATTCATATTAGTTTTATTGTTGTATTGCTGTTTTCTTTTTCAAATACTTTCTACCCACTGTTGGTTGGGTCTGAGGCTGCAGAGTCCATGGATGTGCAGGGCCTAGTGTATTTTGCTTAATTCAAAAAGATCTATTTAAGTGATAGTTCACAGTAATGAAAGGAGAACCCATGAGCTTGTTACTCACCTTAGCAGGTGGAACACTTCCGTGTGAGTCAGCTGGGCTGCTGCCAGAACCATCACCCCCAGCTCTCAGCACCCGACATGGGACAGATTGATTTTTCACTCACAGAGCTGTCGGTGGCAGGGGTGGGGACGGGATTCTCAGGCCCAGCTGCTTCTCTGTCACAGCTGCACCGTTTTCTGGGCCTTGGTGTCCTTCCTGGGGCTCTCACAGCAGGTGACACAGGAGGGAGAGAACATGGAAGTGACCAGGAAGGGGTGCAGACAGGTGGGCCTCCCCATCCTCAGCTCCTCCAGGGGCCCCTGCCCTCTCCGCCTGGGGGCCATCCTTCTGTGCCTGTGCGTCCAGGTCCCTGCGTGGAACACTGCTCAGCGCTTCTTGGTTTCGAGCTTTATGGAAATGTGAACACGCAAGGTCAGAGCATCAGGCCTCTCCTGGGCCCTGTGCATTATTCAGCACTGTGCTTGTGAGATGTGTCCATGATATATGCAGTGGTGGCACATGTGTTTCATTAAAGAATATTCCAGCACCGAACATATAGGAGTTTATTCATGTTTTTTCCTGTTGATGAATATTAGATTTCTCTCACAAAACCGTCTTTGCAACTTGTGAAGCATTGTTATTGTTCCTGGGACACAATATATTTATTACTTCTAAAAATATATGCTGCCGAGTATGATGTTATCATGGAAAGCATGAAGCTTCGTTCTCTTGCAGCCAGGAGGGAATAAACCAGGACAAAAGGCAACAATCTGAGGATGGGAGTTTGGAAAGATGAGAAAACTTGAGTCCTCAGTCCATGTCTGAATCATTAGCTTAATTAACTCTGGAATGATTGTCTCTTTTGGCGTAAGAAATAAAACCCATGTTTCAGGCAGTGTGAGATGAAGCTTCTGTTACTGCAGTTGCCACACATACTCTGAAGCCAATGTGGAAAGACGTATGTTTGTGTTATCAAGGAAAGAAAGGGAGCACGGAGCGGAATTGCTATAAAATACCACCTTGTGGGGTTCTTGCCAAGCTGACCTAGCAGAGCTCATCACTAAAACCAGACTTTATAAGGAGGTGCACAGATGGGCTCCGGGGAAGCCTCGGAAGCCTGACTGCATTTGGTCAAGCAAAGCGTCTTTGCCTCCATGCAAGGGAGGCCGTGTTCCCAGGAAGAAGCGGAGCCAGTGGGCGCAGAGGGCCCCGCCAGTGTCAGCCACACCCACCCACAGATGTGCACACCCGTAGAAGCTCTGGGGTCTGGGTGGACGCCTGGGGGCCTGTCTTTTATCCTATTTCCCTCTGCAATGGTCATTTTCAGTGAGTTCTGATGAATTTCAAAATCAAATCTTAGGAAAGACAAAAAGGTTCTCACCAGCAAGAAGTGGGCAAAAGCCATGAACAGAAAAAAGTTTAACAAAAGAAAATAAAATGGCCAATAAACATATGAAAAAATGCTCAATGTCACTAATCATCAGGGAAATGCAAATTAAAGCCGCAACGAGAAATTACCTAACTCCTGTTAGTCCAAAATCAGTAGGTGCTGACAGGGATGTAGAGAGAAAGGAATGCAGAACACTGTTGGAGGGACTGCAAACTGGTGCAGCCTCTGCAGAGAGCTAAAAGCTGACCTATATTCCACCTGGGCATCCCCCGCAGGAGAAGAGGGCACTTTGCCAGAAGGACACCAGCCCTCGAATGCTTCTTACAGCGGAGTTCACAATTGCGGAGGTGCGGCATCAGCCCCAGCGCCCATCCATTCACAAGTGGATCATCAGGGTGTGATTTACGTACACTGTGGAGTACTGCCCAGCCCCCAAGAAGGACAGCTTAATGCAGCTTTCTGCAAAGCATTGGCTGGACCTGGAGATCACCATCCTAAGGGAACTATCCAACCAGGGGTGTCCAACCTGCAAGTCCTGGGCCACATGCTGCTTTTGTGGGGACATTTTTTGCTTATCTGTGGTGTCGGATATCACAAAACGTATACACAAATTTTTCTTCTTTCTTTCTTTCTTTTTTTTTTTTTCTCATCAGCTTTTATTAGTATCTGTGTATTTACTGTGTGGTCCAAGGCAACTCTTCTTTCAACATGCATCAGAGAAAGAAAAAAAGGTCAGACAACTGATCCAAAGACTGAGAAACAAACACCCCATGTGCTCACTATTACATTGGGACTCACTGCTGAGCACACGTGTGCATGGAGGGAGCAAGGCAGAAGGTAGGGGAGCAGGGGACAAGAGAGAACCAGCCTGCCAGGTACAATAAACACACTCTGGGTGACAGGCATATTAGTAAAAAGTAAATACACCTCCGGACTAATCCCTGGCCTCGGGGTGTCATTCCCCAGCACATGGCATGGGGCACAAGACCCCATAGCAAAGTGTGGCCCAGCTAGAATGCTCGCTGCCCTGAGGAGGCCTGGACCTGCTGCAGCCCAGGCAGTGCAAGGTAAGTGAATGACTCAGGATCGGTTTAAAAACAAAACAAAAACGTGCACCTTTTCAGGTTCATATTTACATGTAGTTAAAGAATCTAGGGGCGCTTGTAGCAAAGTTACAGGCACAATGCTCATCTAAAGTTACAGGGTAGACTGACAATGCCCCCCTCCTGGCGTGATGGGCTCAGTCCCACCCCCTATTCCTATGCAGAAATTCCAGCCCCTGTTCCTCACAACCTGCTTATGTTTGGAGACAGGGTCTTTAACTAATTAAGGTGACATGAGGTCTTTGGGGTGGGCCCTAACCAATCTGCTTGAGGTCCTCACAAGAAGAGATTAGGACATGTGCACACAGAGCAACAACCGTGTGGGGACACAGGGCCACTGCTCACTACTTGTCAAGAGAGAGGCCTGGGCAGGAACCCACCCTGCCCACTCCTTGGTTTAGACCCGCAGCCTCCAGAATTGTAAGATGGATTTCTGTCCTTTGGGCCACCCAGTCTGTGGCAGTTGGTTATTGCTGCCCAGGCAAGCTAACCCATGTTAGCTGAGCAGACCCCAGGACTGAGCAGACCCCAGGAATCTCCGGGATTAGGGGAGTTACCGGGAACTTGGAGGAGAGGTGGGCAGGAAGTGCATTTTAATAAATGTGTGTTCTGATCTTGTGTGTTGTCTTTGGGATTTTATCTTGAAGATGAAATTTGAAACACATGTAGGAGGTTTAATGAATTGAGAATGTCTGCCTGGAGGCTTTTCCATCGGGGAAGAAAACAATGGAGCTAAAATTAGAAGGGCGTGTGCTCGTGCTGTTAGGGAGACATTATAAAGACAGATATTAGACTCAGCACTCCTAAAGATCAGCCAGATTGGACACCAACCCGGCCTCCCCGTTTGTCCATTCAGCCAGCACGGTCCTTCCTGCCGATTTTGCTGCCATGGACGGCGTCCATTTCCTTGTGGGCTCATGTCCAGCTAGAGCTGGGTCACAATTGCCCTGGACATGACTGTATTAAACTCAAACTTCGTTACTCAAATGGTTGTTTAAACACAATTTAAAGTGAACAAGAAACTGGAGAAACATCTCACAATATATGTTTAGACAGAGGGTCAATGACCCAAAATTAGTATCATAAGGAAACGACAAAGAACACAGCCATGGAATATGAAGCAGAAAGTCACAGAGGAAGTTGCACAAACGGTCAGTGCACAAATGAAAAGTATATGCAAGGTCATTAATGACAACACGCCTCAAATCTGAGCAATAACATAGACCTTTCTGCCCAACCATCTGCAAATATAAACATGACGGCAGGTGCCTGGTCGTGGCCACACCCTGTCGTGGGGGGGAAATTACACCAGCTTTTCTGAAGGGGATGGAGCAATAGGTGACAGTCCTCCTGAAAACGTGCCCATTGTTTTATCCCCAGATGCCCCTTTGAGAAGTTTATCCTGAGGAAATAACTGAGGCTGTAAACAAAAATGTATGTCCACAATGTGTTGCAGTGACATTCACTGGGGAAGTGCAGAAGAGCCTCCTAGGTGCCAGGAACCGTGCTGAACACAAGAAATAAGTAACAGGCAAAACACAAAGGCTCCTGTCCTGTGGGGTCTGGGCCTTGTGGGCCGATGAACATTGAGCTAGTCACCGCCCAGCTAAATTCAAGTTACTAGGAGGCTGCCTGTGGGGGGTGTGTGGACCAGATGCCAGCCTGGCGTGGGCACAGCAAGTCTGAGGTGAAGCTGGGAGCCCTCAAGGCTGGTGCAGGGGCTGCAGGTGTGGCTGGGCAGACCTGGCAGCAGCTCTTCCCATCCAGCATGTGAGCTGTGGATGCTCTCTTGTGGGGGATGGTGGGGGAGAGCCCAGCAGAGCAGGAGACGGGAGGCTGCAGATTGGGAGGTGAGAGGATGGCTGGGGTGAGGGAGGAGGTGGAGACCCAGAGAACAGAGCAGGCTGCAGTGGAGCTAAGGGATTCGGGGAGCAATGTGTTCATAAAATACGAGAATGATGGCCCATTGCTACCAGAGCTGAAGAGATAAACAGCTGTGTGCGTGTGCCAGAAGGATCCTGCTTTTGAAATGTGTGAGAGGAGAGGGAAGTAAGGAAGGGGGTGGAGGAAGAGAAGGAAATACACCCCAAAGTTAACAGCATTTATCTGCGTGCTGTGTAATTATGGGTGATTTTTTTCCCTTTCATTGTTTGTTTCCCACGTGTTCTGCATTGAAGGAATATTGACTTTGTAATTTTAAAAAATGTATTATGAAAAAGATAAAAGCAACTCACAAAGGCTCCTTGTTCCCACTTTGCTGGGCAAATGCTGGCCGTCTGGAGCTCCCCAGGTGTGCAGACCTGGGAGGGGCTCAGCTCCAGGAAGCTGCCAACCTGCCCCTCCAGGTTGCATAAGTGCTCCGTGTGCTGGACCAGCCTGAGCACAGGGGACCTTGGCAGGGAAGAGGCAGGGGCCTACCCAGACACCCTGGAGGAGGTGAACCGCCGTGTGCATTCAGCCACACAGCCCATGCATGAATCAGGGAGATGCGTGTCAGGGAGTGTGTCCTTGCACACATGTGCTCCCCCTGGGCACACACACACATGGCTGCACAGGGCCTCCCACACACGCACACGCTCACATCTGGCATCAGGCCCCCGGGTGCAGGCATGCTGAGGAGCTGAGACTTCTGGGGGAGATGGGCAAGTCCCTCCTCCCTACTCACTAGCTGTGTGAGCTTGGGCAAGTTACCCAGCTTTCTGGGTTTGTTTCCTCATCAGTAAGACAGGGATAAAAATTGTTCCTTAGTCAGATGGGTGTCAAGAATTAAACCAAGTCGAGTGCTCAGAAAGGTGCCTGGCTACGTGTCCGACTGCCCCCCGGATGGCGGGGCAAAGAGGACAGATCTGAGCAGCCCTGTGGGGCCAGCACTGGCCCTGGAGGAGGTGAAGTGACCGCAGCCCTGGAGTTTAGCAGGGAGGCCGAGGGGAGGCTTCCCTGAGAAGGGGAAGTGGAGCCAGCGGGGCGCTAAGGCACAGAAGCAGCCTGGGCCAATGCAGTCGGCATGGCGCAGGAGGGCAGAGGCCAAGGAGGCAGAGGACAGAGTCCTGGGGATATCGTCACTATGGGCCACGCCGAGGAAGGGGCGGAGGACGGTTTGTGCAGCACAGACCTAACGAGCCATGCTTGTGGCCAAGAGGACGAGCGTCGGGGGTGGCAGGTCCCCACAGCCAGGTCTCCTGAGAGGAGATGGTCAGGGCGGCTTCCCACAGAGTGAGGAGGAGACAGGTCGGGAGGAGACGAGCCAGAGGAAGGAGGAGGTTGAGCCCCACTGTTTCTGGCACTGTGGGGAGCTGGCTGTGGGCGGGGCTGGGGACCATGCAGGCCTGTGATGGCTTGACAGCAGTGGTGACAAAGGCCTGGTGGCTCGTGCCTCCTGCCCCACTGGCTATGGGGCTGTCACCTCAGAAAGTGAGTCACACGGTGTGATTTCATCTCTGTGGAGGGACACCTGGGGTGGGAGGTGTGTGGCTGGGGCAGGGTGAGGCTCGGGGCCCTCAGGAGGGCAGCCAGCAGGGTCAGAAGGGAAGTAGAGGACCTTGAATTTCTGCCGTGTTCATTCATGGATGGTGCTTTGTTGTATCAGACAGTGTTTCTTTCCCAAAGTGAATATTAATGGCTGAAGTCTGGGACTAGAGCTGCAGGTGTGGGTACAGTTGTCCTGGTGGGTCAGGGCATCTGAAGGCATGTCGCTGGTCAGCTCCTATGTTCTCTGGGAAGAGGCACCAATGTCACCAGCTGTGTGTCTCAGCAGAGAGTTTCTGAAGATCCTGGAATTACGTAGGTATTTAACATTGCCACTCTGGAGAGGAAAGGGGGACCTGGGGGGCAGGTGGAGTGTCGGGGGGGCAGCAGCAGGGAAGTCGTGAAGGAGGAGGCTGCTGGCTGGGCAGCTGTGGCTCTTACTGCAGGTGCCATGGAAGCTGGGCACAGAGACGAGGCCTGAGGCTGGGCTGTGGCCGAGCGTGTGGGCCCAGCCCAGGTGGCAGGGCACAGAGGCTGGCGGGCCTTGCAGAGAGGGGCCAGGAGATTGAAAGTGTCATGAGCCTCAAACCCTGGCACTGGAGGAGGGGTGCTGGAGGGCAGAGCGTGGCCCCTGCTGTGTGAGGCCTCAGAGGTGGTGAGGATGAGAACTGAGGGCAGGCACAGACCACGCCAGTGAAATTCTGAAGTTACATGGCATGATGGCGGGGGCTGGGGACAGTTGGGCACAGGAGGTGGGGTTTGAAAATCTTGGTGATTTCTTTGCCATGAGGAGTTCCAGCGGCAGAGGGAAAGGTTATGGTGCAGGTGCAACTCGGGAGGGCCACAGGTGCAGCACAACAGGGTCCTGGGAGGAGGGGCTGAGCGCCTGGTGGTCACCCTTGGACTTGGGGCCATCAAGGGTAGGGATTCTAATGGGTGAGCTGCTGGGGTCAGGGACCGTGTTGACTGAAATCCCGGTTGGGGTTAGTCTTCAGGAGAAGGGCTTGGAATGCCACACCCAGGAGCATGGTCACTGTGTGTTAAAACATCGAAGCGGCACGCTGTTCAAGGAAGACCACAATGGTGGGTGGAAGAAAGGCTGGCACAGTGACACTGGCCGCACGTGGTTGTCAAGGGCTGGGGCTGGGGGACATAGAGCAGGGTCAGACAAAGGTCTGAGGGCCAAGGCCTGAAGGGCTGTGTGCAGGAGGGGATGAGTCCATGCAGGAGGGGGATTCACTGAATGGCAGGTGCAAATGACACTTCACAGCAAAGGAGACATTAAAACATGTAATTAGCAGATATGCAGCGCTGACTACAGAGGATCTCAGCACAAGGCAGGAAAACAGCAGGAGCAAGGTTAGCAGTCAGCTCGAAAGGGAGCCAGGCAGAGGACTGCCAGCATCTGAGGTGGGAAATGAAGACCTGGTGGGAGCCCAGGCTCTGGAGTTAATCCTGGCTCCAGCCTCTGACCACGACCGTGGGGCTTGGTGTGTTTATTTTCTTATCTATAAAATGGTGTATTAAATGTGCATATACCAAAGTATAGTTGTGAAGATTAAATGAGATGGGCAGTGGTAAGCATTACGCATACTGCGTGGCCCAAGTACTCAATCAGTGCTGTTGTTATTAATGCCACACTCATTGTCATTCCCATCCTGATCATCAGCACCATTACTGTCACTTTCACCATCACAACCACCATCACCATTACTATCCCCTTCACTATCACCATTACTATCACCATTACTATCCCCTTCACCATCACCATCACCATTTCACCATCACCATCACCATTACTATCCCCTTCACCATCACCATTACTATCACCATCACCGTCACCATTTCACCATCACCATCACCATTACTATCCCCTTCATCATCACCACCACCATTACTATCCCCTTCACCATCACCATCACCACCATCACCATCACTATCCCCTTCAACATCACCTTCACCATCACCATTACTATCCCCTTCATTATCACCATCACCATCACTATTACTATCACCTTCACCATCACCATCACTATCCCCTTCAACATCACCATCACCATCACCATTACTATCACCTTCACCATCACCATTACTATCCCCTTCATCATCACCACCACCATTACTATCACCTTCACCATCACCATCACCATTACTATCCCCTTCACCATCACCATCACCACCATCACCATCACTATCCCCTTCAACATCACCTTCACCATCACCATTACT
>CAUYPK010078439.1:0-29423 GCA_963574355.1 Loris lydekkerianus | reverse complement strand
GTAGAAGACTGAAACTGGACCCACACCTTTCTCCTCTAACAAAAATTGACTCTCACTGGATAAAAGATGAAAGTCATGAAACTATAAATATACTTGGAGAAAGTGCAGGGGAAACATTTGAAGAAATCAGTCTGAGGGAATATTTTATGAAGAGGAACTCCTGGGCAATTAAAGCCACACCAAAAATACATTACTGGAATCTGATCAAACTAAAAAGCTTCTGCACAGCCAAAAATACAGCATGTAAAGCAAGCAGACATGGGAGAATATATTTTCAGGTTATGTTTCTGATAAAGGTTTGATAACCAGAATCCACAGAGAACTCAAACTTATTAATAAGAAAAAAATAAGTGATCTCATTTTATTGTGGGCAAGAGACTTGAATAGAAACTTCTCTGAAGAAGATAGGTGCATGGCTACAGACACATGAAAAAATGCTCATTATCTTTAATCATCAGAAAAATGCAAATCAAAACCACTTTGAGATATCATCTAACTCCAGTAAGAGTGCCTCACATAACAAATCCCAAAACTATGCATGTTGGTGTGGATGTGGAGAAAAGGGAACACTTTTGCACTGCTGGTCAGAATGCAAGCTAATATGTTCCTTTTGGAAAAAAGTTAGGGAACACTTACGGATCTAAAAGAAGACCTGTTATTTGATCCTGCAATTCCTCTACTAGGCATATATCCAGAAGACTAAAAATCACTTTGCAACAAAGATATTTGTGTCATAATGTTTATTTCAGCCCAATTCATAATTGCCAAGTCATGGAAGAAGCTCAAGTGCCCATTGACCCATGAATGAATTAATAAATTGTGTTAATGTGTATACCATGGAATATTATGCAGCCTTAAAAAGATAGACTTTACCTCTTTTATGTTTATATGGATGAATGTGGAACATCTTCTTAGTAAAAGTGTCTGAAGAATGGAAGAAAACATATCCAATGTACTCAATACTATTATGAAACCAATATATAATTACCCACACTTTCATATGAAAGATAAAACACAACTATAGCCCAGGATGAAGGAGAGAAGAGGAGGGGGAGGATTGAGGAGGGAGGAGTTTGGATGGAGGGAGGGTAATCAGTGGGACCACACCTATGGTGCATATAGCAAGGGTACATGCCAAATCTATTAAGTGTAGAGTATAAATTTCTTAACATAATAATTAAGTAAAGTTAAGGCTATGTTAATCAGTTTTGTGTAAGCATTCTAAATTGTATATAAAATGAGCACATTGTATCCCATAAATACATTAATGTATACAGTTATGATTTAATAAAAAAAATGATAGATTACAGAACACTCTCCTCAACAGAATGCACATTTATACATGGAACATTCTCCGGGATAGCTCACATGTTGGTCTACAAAACACATCTTAGCAAATCAAAAAAAGGTAGAAATCATAAAGACTATCTTTTCTAATCACAGTGGAATGAAACTAAGAATCAATAAAAGACAAACTGGCAAATACATAAATCCATGAACATTAGACAATACAATCTTAAATAGCAAAGGAGTCAAAGAGGAACTCACAGGGTAAATTAGAAAGTATCTTGAGAGAAAGGAAAACAAACTTATAAAACAAAATAAAAGCAGTATTAACAGGAAAGTTTTATAGTAGTAAGTCTTTCTATTTAAAAGAAAGATGTCAAATTCACAACCTAACTTCACACCTCAAGAAGTGGAAAGAGAAAAAACTAAAAGCAAAACTTGAAGAATAAAGGACATAGTTAAAGATCAGAGCAAAGATAAACAAAAATAGAAAATAGAAAAACAAAGGGAAGAATCAAGAAAACTGAAAGATTTTAAAGAGATAAACAAAATCGACAGACCATTAGTTAGACTGACTAAGAGGTTACCAAGATTTGGTTAGACAAGGAAATGGAGAATTATTGTTTAATGAACATAAAATTTCAGTTTTGCAAGATGAAAAAGTTCCAGAGACCTATTGCAAAACAATGTTAACATACTTAACCCCAGTGCACTTTACGTTTAAAGATGGTTAACATGATAAACTTTATATTATGTGTGTTTTTGCCACAAGTAGAAAATGAATCTTTAATGATTAAAAAAAAAATACAGAGTCATGATCATAGCAGTCCCTGTACTCACAGTAAAATTATACTGATGCTGGAACAGAGTTGATACATCTCCCAGAAGGGAAGAAAATGACCAGTATAATAAAGTTATTAATATTAAGAAGCAAATATCATTTGGCAACCTCCATGTCATGATAAGATGTAGGGAACTGCGATGTGCCGCACCTCAAAGATGGCGCCGGCTTCCACCTCCCGATGGTGAACGCTCCTTGAGATAAACAAGTCCTTATTTGGCATGGCCCGAGTCCTCCATCCGCTTCCACATAGCTACAGCCTATCTGCAGTACCCACGTGGTGCCCTGGGGTTGGCTGGGGCACCAGTATATAGGGCAGGGTGGGGCATTGCCCCAGGCAGAAGCTTGTATCAAGGTTCCTGAATAAACTGCTTGAAGAAGATCTCCTTTGGTCGTGTCGTCCTTGCTGGTCAAGGTTGGGCGCGACAATAAGAGATGAAAAAGGTCAGAGGAGGGCAAACCACAAAGGACTAGGTGGCATTCCAGGACCTGAAGGTGTGGCAGGTGAAGTTAGAAGGTAAAACACCAACTCACGCCCTAGGAAGAGTTTGTCAGAGCAAAGTATGTCTGTGGAGAGGAGTAGTGAGGACTGAACCAGAGACACCTGGGGGAGTAGAGACCTTGAGTACAAAAGTGATGAACATCACCTGGTAGCAAAGAAGAGCTAGTGGAGGTTTAGCGCATATGTGGATTTGAGCAGAATAAGCTTGGGATGATGTTCCAGCAGAAGCAGAAAGGACAAAGGGCTGCCATATGAAAAAGAAGCAGAGAGTAGTTAGACTGTGAGAGCCTGTCAAATGAAAAACAGTGACACACCACGTGGGACCTTTACCAGGTGGGGTATGGCTCTGCCTGGAGTGATTGGTGGCTGGAAACAAGACAGGTCCCTGAAGTCAACAGTGACCCTGGGGGAAGATATGCCTTGTCTTTATTTGCATGATGTTACCTTATGAGATGATGAAAGCTTTGGGGTAAGTGAGGCATTGAAAAATAATACCAAAATCTAGAGAGGTTGCTTTTAGAGAGAAGGATGAATCAAAGCCACCTTGGAAAGTCTGCGTCAGGAAGTCAGTGAGAATTGAGGTTCTATTAATAGAGAAGGGAAGTTCAGCAGGATAAGCTGTGTGTGTTTAGGGGTATATGGTTATCCAAGACAATATTCCGATCTGCAAATATTACAAAATAATAACAACAAAGTCTAATGGGGACACTTTATAATGAGACATGTATATTGCAGGATATTAAATATTAATGGAGGTTTCTAAAGAATGGTGCTTTGTACTTCACAACAGGCCATCCTCACCCTTGCCTTTTGCCTGTTAACAATTAACTATTTACACAACAATAGGAAGTTGAAACAGGTTGGCCTTGATTCCTACAGCTGAGAGCCAGCTATTTTTCCACACACCCATTTCTGCCTTTGCCAGCACCCCTGTCTCTGGGGTGTCTTTGCTGGTTTGCAGTGTCCATCTCCTGGGGTCTACAGCCTTGTTTTGACTTCAGAATACAACTTCTTAATTAATCTCTGCAGCAACTAACCTCCTGACTGTTGGATTTTGCCCACAGCTCTCATAGTTGCCCCCTAATGGGCCAGTTCAGCTATATCCTTGCTTTAAGCTAACCCTTTCCTTCAACTGCTCAGAGACTTGCTATTAAAGAGAGGAAAGGGATGCTTTTACTAGAAAGATCTCATTTTTTCTGGTGAAGAAACCATCTAATTTAATGAAGGGCAACATAAAAATCATGCCCTCTCAACAAGGAATCACTAGTCCATTCGTGAGAAATATAGACCTTGAGCTTTTCAAGAAATTTCTGAGATGGTTTGCAAATGACAACAATTTGGGGGTAAATTCAGGGTCGCAGAGCAGCTTTTCTGGAAACAGACCACACTTGATGAGCTATGCCACAGCCTAAGCCTCCCAGCTGAAACTGTCACCCTGTACCTGTGACTATGAGCTCTGCTGGCACCTTTGCTTCCCCCTGGGAGGTGCAGAGAGGTGACAGAGTTATCTCTCAGAGTCTGGACTTAGAGAAGTTCCAGGTAGATGCAGGAGTCAGGAAAAGGACAGTGGTCATCGTCTGTAGCAATTCAAATCCTAGACATCAGTTGAAATTGTCTCTTCCACCAGTGTTTTCTCTCCTGCTTTGCTATTGTTCTCTTTTCCCTCTGCCTGTGCTGTTATTCTTCGTTTTTTTTTTTGTTTTTTTTTTTTTCAAATCTGTAGGGGGAGAATACCATTCCTTATTTGGGGGAATGGGTGATCTTTCATTTATCCTCGTCTTTGGAAAATTGTATGATGTTTCATAGGACAAATCAGAGAAATCCTACATAAAATGAATTGCATGGCATCATTAGATAAGGAGCAAAATTTTATGAGAAATAGCTGCTACTTTGAATAAAAATTGCTTACAAATTTCAATATCATAATTGTTCAGGATTTTTTTTTTTTTTTTAGGGTTGGATAAAATTCTAAAATACCTGAAATTTGTAATGAGGAGGATGAGCATTTTTCTAAATAACGTTTCATATTAGAGTATAAGAGTCTTACCTTTTTTTTTTTTTTTTGCTTTTTGAGACAGAGTCTCACTTTGTTGCCCTCGGTAGAGTACTATGGAATCATAGCTCACAGCAACCTCATACTCTTGGGATCAAATGATTTTCTTGCCTCAGTCTCCTGTGTAGCTGGGACTACAGGCGTCTCCCACAATGCCCAGCTACCATTTGCTCAGGCTGGTCTCGAACTCGTGAGCTCAAGCAATGCACCTGCCTACGCCTCCCAGAGTGCTAGGATTGCAGGGATGAGTCACAATGTCCAGCCCAAGAGTCTTTCTGGCAAAATCAAGGGATGGAATATCGATAAATGTTTTCTGAGTTGAATCATATTGAGATGATGTCTGCATTTACCACAATTAGAGTAAAATAGTGGATAACATGAAGGCTAGAAATGTTAATGTATTTTCCAGGTTTTCTGAGTTTCAACTGTTTAAATGAAAGTAATTTAGAGGAGACAAAGTCCTATGGCTAGAATTAAAATCTCAGGAATGGAGAGGAAATCCTCTGTCCCTGCTACAGATGTAGACCCTAAAACTTTTGTCAAGGACAGAATGTATGGTGAGTTTATAGCGCCTGAGAGTGTGGGCCTTTCCAATCAGAATTAGCAGCAGAGATTGTAAAAGCAGTTGTCAAAAAACCCAGATTTTCTTTTATGAAAAAAAAAAATGAGTTAGATTTAAGACAAAGTAAAAGTAATTGCCCTAAGTGCAGACTTCTCACATTGTCATTACTTAAGACTTTGATCACAGTAAATATAATTCTTGAGTTTATCGAAGTGGATGGTTGGAAAATCATATAGTTCAGGTTCATCACAAATGCAAAAACAAGTGATCAAACATGTGGATGAATTGTTTGATCAATTAATTAAGAAAAAAACATGGCACTCTGGATACTTACAATGAACTTTATTTCATTGAATAAGGAGTAAACATCAACCTTATTCTACTCTGGAGAAAACTTGTTTTATATTTCAGATTTGTAAAATTCCTGCAAAACAGAGTAACTACAGAGATGAATTTAGAGATTAGAAATAGAACAGAGGGGAAGACTTTGCCTTGTCTTGGACCATGTTTGTAAGAAAGGTATGTATAACTTTAAGAAGCAAACAATGCAGAGATGACAAACACCACATAATTCAAATCTATAACTCCCCAAATCAGCTATTTACACCCTCTTATATTTCAGTGACTTTGAAATGAGTTCACAATTTATTTTAAAATGCACCAAATGTAATTTACTTGGAGCTGCAGAGCAGCTCAGCGTAGATTTGTTAGGCCAGCCTCTGAACCACTGAATCAGAAGCTTTGTAATGGCGTTGCCAATACCTTCTTAACTCTGTAGCAGTGCACGCTGAACCATGATAATTATGCTTTGGTCATTTGCAGCTCTTATGTATCATTTTGATGGCTGATGTAAGAGCTATTTCTTTCTCCTTTGATCACAGAAAGTTGAATTTTTAGTGATTACAGCTCTTAAGATTTTTTTCTTCCTTGGTGGAAGAGTGAAGAAAGTCAGAGCCTTAATTCTGTCCATTAAAGCGGTATAGAAGCCTCAACTTAAAAGAGGAGGCAGCCACTGGGGAGTGAGCAGAAGCTTATTGGCCTCTACTGGACATTATTTTCTGGAAAATAGTTGAATTCTCTATGACCTCAATCTTACCCTTTCATTCCGGCAGCCTTGGCGATCCCCACGGCCTTTTCCTATTTGAAATCTTTATGGGCGCTTTTTTAGTCATCTCCACTATTCCTTTTCCCAATATTTTTGCTTTTTCTATGGTATTCTTCATCCCCACACCTATGTTCTTCCTTCTGCAGTCTTTTTTCTTTTCTGTTTTTAACCAACACCTTTTCTTCCCAGGACCATTCCCATTTTGTCAACCACAGTTTTCCCGAGTTTGCTTGTTCCACACAGAGGCCATACACCATATGGCCCTTTCTCTCCATGGGATTAATGCAGCAAAATTGAAGAATGTTCAGGACATGCAAACCATTCTTAGGATTCTTCGGGATTCTTTCTTTCTACATGTTAATTCTCTTTAAAGGAACTTGTGGTTTTCAAAACCTAATTGGTAGCTACTTTGTGGGGTAGGCTAAATGGCAGTTATGCATTTTTTTTTTTTTTTTTCTGTATTCCAGCACCTGGTACAGATGCTTTGGGCTAGTGTTATATTTTTTAAAACACTCCAGCTGACTCAAAACTGATAGCCAACCATTTCTGCACAGTACTGCCATGGTTGTTTGTGCCTCCCACTATTTAGAGTTAGAAGCCAAAGGGCAATTTTGAGCAGTTGTGCAGGTCCTTTTACTGCGATGTCCTGTTCTATCACTGTTAGACACACTTAGAATCTGGGGCAGAGACAATGGGAAAATACAGATATATTTTAAAAACTCAATGCTATCAGGAAGCCAGATTCTAACTCCAGGTTTTCAAAGCAAATTTAAATCTGATCTTGAGTTCTGTGGAAACTTCCCCTCCTTAGGATCTTTTTATTCTCACAAATTCAAACACATACATGACAAAGATCTAATCCTGATGCATGAAAGTATTGTTCTTCCTCACAAATCCTTTTAAGTCCAAAACATTTCTAGCATAACTGGGACTATTATCTGTCGAGGGTGGAGGAACAAAACAAAACTATCTGTAATTAGGCGACACAGTCGTGAAACTCCACCAGCACACTCTAGGGATTCTCAGCCTGCAGCAGACTTAAAGCCATAGAGGAGGAGTTCAAGAGAAAATGTCTTGACATTGCAAATCTGTTTCCATGTTATTTTTATGAAAAGTCAATCCTATCAGAAATGAGAAATGTCATACTGAAATGCAATCAATGTGAAAGAATATGGATTACTAAAGTCAAATTACATATTTAGTTTTGTCAAGGTCACTCTCATTTTCCTGTTTTATATGCTGCATCTCAAACACACTTATAAATAATTACCTCTATAATCAAAAAATAACAGTAGTCATTTCATCAGAACTTGTTGTTGTAAGTACAGCAGCCATAGTGTTTTAGGAAAAGAAAAAATACCTTATATAATCGAGTATAAGCCGAGTTTTTTCGGCACAAATTTTGTGCCTAGTTCGGGTTTTTCGGCACAAATTTTGTGCCGAAAAAACTCGGCTTATATTCAAGTATATACGGTAACTTGAACCACAGCTTGGTGACAGAGCCCTTAGGTGTACGTATGTGGTGGGCCACATACGAGAATTTGCACCAGAGTCAGTGGTCTGGGGGTTCAGGGCAGATGTGGCTTGTGAGAGAGCCACCCAACTCATAGCCTGTGCAGGGCACGGGATCCTGGCTCCTTGAGAGTTAGGATCTGAAGTGATGTGAGTCTTGATAAGTATCTAGAGCAGTGGTTCTCAACCTTCCTAATGCCAAGGCCCTTTAATACAGTTCCTGTGGGTTGCAACCCACAGGTTGAGAACCGCTGATCTAGAGCATCAGAATGTCATGCTGGAGGTGGCCACAGGCCAGAAATAATACCTGGGGCTGGGGTCCTCCTGCTAAAGCTGTAAGCTCTGTTCTGACCTTCCTTCTACTCTTCTGTTTTTCTTAGACAAGTTCATCTTTAAGTCAAACCTTAGTTAGTGTTCATGGTTATACTGAAATAATCTGTACCAGGTTTCAAAGTCCTTTACTTTGTTCTTCAC
Source organism: Loris lydekkerianus (assembly GCA_963574355.1). Taxonomy (NCBI): domain Eukaryota; kingdom Metazoa; phylum Chordata; class Mammalia; order Primates; family Lorisidae; genus Loris; species Loris lydekkerianus. The sequence goes on along the minus strand of CAUYPK010078439.1, from coordinate 21,087 downwards.
GCTTCTAGGATGGTCTTGTAGTAATGTGTGGGACGTATGAGCAGGAAGGAGCAGGCTCTTTTGGCATGTCATTACACATGAAAGATGACCAGTGATGATTTGTCTCTCCTTTCCTGGCCCTTCCTGGTTGCATGATAATTAGCACCTCTCTTTCAATGCTAGTGATCAGCACTTCCTGGCAAAACCAAACACTGAGTCATGATTGGCTAAGGAAGGTGTGTTCTTTCTGATGCTGGTGGGAGAGGTATCTAACCCCGTTTTGGTGCCAGCCATGGGGTGTGCCAGCCAGCTGTGCCAGGGCAGGGTCTGTGCCTAGGGGTTGATCCATGACGGGCTGCAAAATATGCATGTAAGACCGAGACAGAGGAAGTTGCAAGAGTTGTGCAGGTGGCATGGCTCTCTTTCTACAGGGCTTTTGTCATTCATTGAGGGTGCAGATCTGCAGCTCTGTTTTTTTTTTTTTGTTTGTTTGTTTGTTGTATTGTTTATTTTTTAATTATGCAATCCACCCTTTCACCACTATTTAACTTAAAAAGTGAAAATACAAGTTTAATGGAAAATTTTTTTTTCTCAAGAGAGATGAGGATGGACACGTCACCTGTATAGAATGTTTTCAGTATTTGCCATTCATCATACAGGTGTAGTCATTTTATGGGATCTTGAAAAGCAAAAGATGCACAACTACTCAGGCAACATCTGCACCTATTTCATTAGTTAGCCCCTGAGAGAGATTAGAACGAAGTCACAAGGCAATTTCAGGGTCTACAGCTGAGATCAAGGCTTCAGGCTTATCTCTGAGATAACTGCCAGGTGTTTCTCCCTGGGCCCCTGGGCAGGCAGGGCTGCTCTCAGACTGCAGTTGAGAGGAGCTGATTTATCTGGACCTCAGGAGGAGCTGATTCACTGTCCACAGTGGGACTGAGATCTCTGAGTCAGCTTGTTGGAGCACTGATAGACATGTCTTCTCTGGGTGCCTGTTGAAGCAGGACTTCCCTCAAGCCTTGGCTGAGAAGAGCTTGAGATCCCATTCAAGGCTCAGATCTCAGGATCTAAGAGAGGGGCTGACCCAGGGGCTCAGGCAGGTATGTCTCCCTCTGGGTGCTTGTGCAATTAGGACTGTTGTTGGGATACAGATAAGAGGGGCTGGAACCAAGTCAAATGGTTGTTTTTAAGGTCCACAGCTGGAAAGACAGCTGTCTCCTAAGACACTAGTGTGTGTCCCTCTTTCTGCTGCTCTTGCCAGGTGGTTTTGGTAGTAGAACTAAGGCCAAACGTTTCTGTAGGCAAGTCTTCAGGGCACAGGGATATCCCTGAAGCTTGAACCACAGTCTGCAAGTCTGCTACCTAGTGCAGGTCTACTCCCTCTCCAAACCATCGTTCTAGGTCTTAGGCTGTCTGGGTGTTCCACACACTCCCACCTGAATCGCGAGGCTTCAGGGAAGGCACTCTTGTCTATGAGTGGGTGTGAATTTCTGTCACTGTGGGGGCACAAGCCAAGAGGTCTCTTATCCCATCATCTTGCAAATGTTACTGTTTTTAAAAGAATGTGCCATATATTTATACTGTGGGTATATTTTTTTTTTTTTTTTTTTTATCAAAACAACAGAAAGGGCTGGGTTTTTTTGTTTGTTTTTTTTTTTTTTTTTTTTTTTTTTTTGGTCTGGTTTATTTTTTGACAGTTTTAGGTGAGGACCGAGCTTGAACCTGCCTCATGCCACACCGGGTATATGGGGCCAGCGCCCTACTACTTGAGCCACAGGCCCCACCCCAGAAAGGGCAGTTTTAACAACGGCAATGTTAGACTATGAAAAATCACATTTCTAAGGGCATTATGACTACTGGCTGAAAGTGCTATTAGATTTGTCTAAACCAACTTTATATCAAAAGTAAAAACAAGCAAGTTAGATATTTTCTTCTCTCCTCTCTCCTCTCCTCCCCACTCTTCCGCTCACCCCCCTTCCCCCGCCTCTGTTTAAGGTATTTATTTATTTTTAAAGACTTAATTTTTTTCCAGAGAAGTTTGGGATCACAGCAAAATTGGAAGGAAGGTACAGAGAAATCCTATATACCTCCTGCCCCCATACATAGCTTCTCCCATTCTGAACATTCTCCCATTGGAGTGGAACATTTGTTACAAATGACAAAGCTATCATCGGTACGTCATTATCACCCAAAGTTCATAGTTTCATTAGGGCTCACTCCATATTCTGTGGATTTGGACAAATGAATAAAGATAGGTACCGACTTGTACAGTTTCAGAGTATGTGGTTTCACTGCCATAAAAATCCTCCATGTTCTGCCTATTAATGTCTCTCTATTCCTGAATTCCTAGCAACCCCCAATTGTTCTTACTGTCTTCACAGTTTGCCTTTTCCAGAACATTGTATAGTTGGAATCATAAAATATGAAGCTTTTCAGAGTGACTTCTTTCACTTAGTAACATGAACTTAAAATTTCTTCATGCCTTTTTAGAATTTGATACCTCGTTTCTTTGCAGTGCTGAATAATCTGTTGTATGTCATACCACAGTTCATTTATTCATTTACCTGTTGAAGGACATCTTGGTCGCTTCCAGGTCCTGGCAATTAGGGCAGCTGCTATAGGCATGTGTGTGAAGGTTTTTGTCTGGATCTAAGTTTTAAACTCCTTTGGGTAAATACAAATGTAGTGCAATGCTGGATCACATGGTAAAAGTATGTTTAGTTTTGTAAGAAACTGTCAAACTGTCTTTCAAAGTGACAGTACCATTTTGCTTTCCTACTATCAGTGAATAATAATGCCTATTGCTATACAGCTTCACCAGAATTTGTTGTTGTCTGTGTTCCAGATTTTGGCCATTTTAATAGGTGTGTAGTGGTATGTCATTGTTGTTTAAATTCACATTTCCCTGATAGCATATGATGTGGAATATCTTGTTTATGCTTATTTGCCATAGATATATATGTGTGTGTGTGTGTGCGTGTGTATAGTGTGATATCTGCCAGGTCTTTGCTCTTATTGTTTCAGTGTTTCATTTTAAGAGTTCTTTGCATATTTTGGATACCCATCTTCTATGATCTGTATCTTTTGCAAATATTTTCTCCTACTTTGTAACTTGTCTTCTCATGCTCTTGGTGTTGTCTTTTGAAGAACAGAAGGGTTTTTTTTTTTTTTTTTTTTTTTTAGCAATAGTCTCACTTTTTCACTCATGGTAGAGTGCTATGGCATCATAACTCACAGTAACCTCAAACTCTTGGGCTCAAGTGATTCTTTTGCCTCAGTTTTTCATTTTTAGTAGAGATGGGGATCTCACTCTTGCTCAGGCTGGTCTTGAACTCCCAAGCTCAAGTGATCCGCCCGCCTTGGTCTCCCAGAGTGCTAGAATTATGGAACTGAGTCACCATGCCTGGCCAGAAGTTTCTAATTATAATAAAGTCCAGCTTATCAAATCTTTCTTTCATGGATAGTGTTTTTGCTCCTCCATCTAGGAAGTCATTACCATGGCCATCTAGATTTTTTCTATATTATCTTCCAGAAGTTCTATAGGTTTGCATTTTCCATTTAGGTTTATGATTTGAATCAGTTTTGCTGTAGGGTATAAGACCTTTGTGAAGATCCTTCTTTTTTTAATGCATGTATGTCCAGTTATTCCAGCACCATTTCTTAGAAAGACTATCTTTGCTCCATGTACTGCATTTGCTCTTTTGTCAAGTATCCATTGTCTATAGTTATGTGGCTCTATTGCTGGGTTCTCTATTAAGTTCCACTGATCTATTTTTCTATTCCTTTGCCAATAGTATGCTGTAATTTTATATTAAGTCTTAAAGTTTGGCAGTGGAAGTCCTTCAACTTTGTTTTTCCCCTTCAATATTATGTTGACTGTCCTTAGTCTTCTGTCCTCCATATAAATTTTAAAATCAGTTTGTCAATATCTATAAAATAATTTGCTTGGATTTTGATTCGAATTGCATTAAATTTCTAGATCTAGTTCTGGACTCTTAACACCTTGATAATGTTGAGTCTTCCTTTCCATGAGCACAGACTGACTAATTTAGTTTTTTTTTTTTTCTTTCTTCAGAGTTTTGCAGTTTTCCTCATATAGGTATTTTAGATATTTTGTTGTATTTACACCTAAGTATTTTATTTGGGGGAGCTGCTAATGTAAATGGTATTGTGTTACTAATTTCAAATTCTGCTTGTTTATTACCAGCATATAGGAAGGCAATTGACTTTTGTATGTTTACCTTGTATCCTACAACTTTGCTGCAATTGTTTATTCTTTTCAGGAGTGCATTTTGGTCTATTTAAAAAATTTTTTTACATAGACAATCATGTTTTCTGTGAACAAAGGCAGCTTTTGATATACATTTTCAATCTGCATATCTTGTATTTCTTATCTTATTGCATTAGCTAGGACTTCCAGGACAATGTTAAAAGGAATAGTAAGAAGAGACAACTTTGCCTTATTCCTAACTAGTGGGAAAGCTTCTAGTTTCTCAGCATTGCATGCAATGTTACTGGTAGATGCATCATTGATATTCTTTATCAAGTTGAAGAAACCTCCCTGCTAATCTGAGTTTACTGAGAATTTTAACCAAAATGAATGTTAAATTTTTTCAGTGCCTTTTCTACATCTTTGGATATGGTTATGTGACTTTTTAAATTTAAACTGTGAATGTGATGGATTACATTTATTCATTTCAACTGTTGAACTAGTGTTGTATATGTGATTTAAATCCTCCTAATCCTTTGCATATACTTATTTTTATACATTGTTGAATTCAATTTGCTAATATTTTGTTAAGGCTTTTTTGATCTATGTTCATAAGAGATATTGGTCTTTGGTTTTCTCTTTTTGTAATGTCTTTGGTTTTATTATTAGGAAGATACTGGACTCATAGAATGAGTTAAGAAGTAAGTAGTCCTTCTTCTTCTATATTCTGAAAAAATATGTAGAGAATTTGTATAATATCTTCCTTAAATGCTTAGTAGAATTCATCAGCAAATCTATCTTCTATCTGTGCATAATGCTTTGTGTTTCTGAAGGATATTAAATACTGGTTCAATTAAATAGACATAGACAGGAAATTTTCCATTCTTATATGGTTTTTGGCAGATTGTGTCTTTCAAGAATTGGTTCACTTCATTTAGGTTATCAAATTTAATTTAAGGGCTTGGGGTTGCTTATAGTAATCCTTTATTATCCTTTTAATGTCCATGACATCTGTAGTAATGACCCATTTTTCATTTTTGACATCAGTAATTTGTATCTTGTCTTTAACCAGCTTTTGTTTTTATTAATTTTTCCCTTGTTGACTTCCTGTTTTCAATTTTATTGATTCCTTCTCTAATTCTTATTCTTTCTTTTCATCTACTTACTTTGGCCTTAATTTGCTTTTCTTTTTATAGTTTCCTAAGATATAAATTTAGATTATTGATTTTAGATCTGCCTTCAATGCTATAACTTTTTCTCTAAGTTCTACTTTTGCTATATTCCACAATTTTTGATAAATTGTATTTTCATTTTCATTGTATGGAAAATATTTTAATTTCTCTTGAGACATTTTTGACCCATGTGTTAGTTTAGATGTACTTAGTTTAATATAAAAACATTTTTAGTTTTTCCAGTTATTTTTCTATTATTTATTTATAACTCAATTCCACTGTAGCCTGTTGTCTTTTTTTTTAAGAAAATCTCTGCCTCACATGAAGATTTAATGAGTACTATTATAGAAGTTGTGTTATATTTTACTCAGTGAAACATGGCTTTTCATTTAGATTAAGTGCTGTGCACATTTTCACTTATAAGTTCTTTATGCCTACATGAAAAGTGAGCTGATAGTTATTGATATGTTAGCTACATTAGCAAGAGACAAACTTGACAAATAGTTAAGTGATTCCACTTCTAATCAGTTGCATCAGACACCTCAAATATAAAATTAGTTTAAGTAAAACCAATTATTATTTGATACTTCAATCTGATTTATGAGGGTATAGTGAGATTTGAATATTTTATTTCTGTCAAAGGTAAAATATCTGGCATAATTGGTGAAAACATCATTAATTATGTTAAAATTCAACATTGAAGATAGAATTTTTTTTTTTTTTTGCGGTTATATCATCAATGTGAGTTTTACTGAAGCACAGTGAAAAAAAATAAATGGCATTCTAAAGCAAATTAAGAAAGCTACAGGGCATAAATGTATTTGAAATTAGCTATGACACAAAAGAATCCATCATTACTTCGACCTAAATAGGATGCATTATTCTACTAACTGAAACAATTTTTAGTTATCAAAATTTATGGAACTTTATATATCTATACCTGAACTACCACATTTTTTCTTATCAAGATAGTGTTGAATCAAAATAATAAATGAATGAATGAATCTGTAGTCTTACAGTCTCTTTGCTGCTCAATATATTATGCAGCCTTAAAGAAAGATGGAGACTTTACCTCTTTCATGTTTACGTGGATGGAGCTGGAACATATTCTTAGTAAAGTATCTCAAGAATGGAAGAAAAAGTATCCAATGTACTCAGCCCTACTATGAAACTAAGTTTGGCTTTCACATGACAGCTATAACCCAGTTATAACCTAAGAATAGGGAAATGGGGGAAAGGGAGGGGAGGGAGGGGTGGGCAGAGGGAAGGGAGTTGGTGGGATTACACCTGTGGTGCATCTTACAAGGGTATATGTGAAACTTAGTAAATGTGGAATGTAAATGTCTTAGCACAATAACTAAGAAAATCCCAGGAAGGCTATGTTAACCAGTGTGATGAAAATGTGTCAAACGGTCTATAAAACTAGTGTATGGTGCCCCATGATCACATTAATGTACACAGCTATGATTTAATAAAAAAAAAAGAAAAAAATTATAAAAAAAATAAATTAAACTTTAGAAATGTTTGAGCCTTTACTTAAAATTTCCCCTAACTTCCCTACATAGTATTGAAAATATTTTGAAAGCAAGTACTTTGCATTTTAGTTGCATCTTAATTAAAATCTTTAATCAAATAATTGAACACATATAGCACCAAAAAACTTCATCTTTCAAAGCTTTTAGGAAATAGTCATTATTAAGGATAAAATCTGTAAACAGAAGTACTGTGTACTTCATTCCTGCAAAAACAGAGAGGACAAGAACAAATTACATAATAAGAGATCAGACAGTGTATAAGAAGTGATTTTGATATTTGATATACTTCAAAATATCTGGTCTTAAGAATATTTAGGTGATGATGTTATTTTTAACCAGAAAATTTATATTCTGAAGTAGTGTATATGCTTTTATTATAATCAAAGTGAGAAGGCCTACAATTTTGGACCATCTAAATATTCCAGGAATAATAAAGACAACTTTTCATGAGCTTTATAAAAATGTTTATTGAAGAGAGATACTCAATAGTACCTTTTTTGATATGAAAGTAATTGTAATTGATACTGTACTTCATTTAGTAGAATTTGATCAGGTACCTCAGCATGGGTAGAAAGGCTATTTTCTTCCTTAAAAACACTATATTTTTCAAAGTAGAGTCAACTCAATAGGTCAACAATTTCAAATATTTAACCAAAAATCTAGAGTGGAGAATATAACAGGTGATATTGTGAGAATGTTTTAAAATATAAGATTATACTGAAATTACCAACTTCAGAAAAATACGAATGGGATGATACAAGAAAGACATATGATTTAGAAATTGAATCAAAATATGCAAATATATTTCAAGCTTTACTTATATTTGCATATATAAATTTAAACAATAAGGTTATTACTGTATGGTATACACATATACATGTATAGAAAAAGTTTTATTTAAAAAATAAATTGAACAGAACTGTTTTATATATCCATATAATAATATAACAAGACCATATCAGTCCATAAATAGATATATCAGAAGTATTTAATTTGAGTGATTGAAAGGGTCTCACAGTTTGGACAGAGGCATTGAGCTGTCTCAGTGCCTGCCGCTGGCCGCCCATTGACTTGTTATTCCTGCCAGCTGCACAGGTGCTAGGTGCGCTCTGGGTTTTCTTTCTTCCCTGATTTGGCCGCCCGGCACCCAAGCAACTCCCAATCTGTGAGCAAACTGTCTGCTCCTGAGTCTTAGAGGGGGCATAGCCCATCTTCGCCTGCAGCGGCTGAAAAGGCCAGATGCTGGCTTTCCAGCTTCCAGTTCTTTATGGGTCAAAGCCTGTGACTCAGGCTTGCTTGGCCTCAGAGCCAACCCCCCCAGGGAGTCTGGAGCGAGTGCCAGTGATGTAGAGAAGCGGGAGCAGGGAAGCCTTGGTAGTGGCAGGTGGAACCAGTTGCAGTTGCAGGACATCTGCTTTACAAGGACAGCACAGACGTTGGCTCCAGCAGCAGCATTCAGGGGCCCTGCCCAAAAGCTGCAGCTGAAGATCTAGTGCAAATGGTGGAAGAAGCAAGTGAGAACAGCTGCAGGCGAGGGACAGTGGGATCTCCCTGGAGTTGGGTGGTCTGCAGTCTTCACAGCCCTGGCCGTGGTGGCAGACAGGTCGTGAGGGTGCCTCCTGCCCAGCCTCCCCCTCACTGCTGCCAGCGTTCTAGGTCTAGTTCTCTGAGATTCTGGTATCAATCCAATAGCTCTTTTGGTTGTTGTTAATGATTTCCTTTTCTGCTTTCATCACCTAGAGTTTGTTTCTGTGGCTCATAATTAAGACCCTTGGCTAATATCACACATCAAGATTAAGTGAAAAGGTCACTGGGCTATGCTTGGGCTCAGAATGTGGCTGTTGTCACAATTTTACAAAGGACCAAAATCAAGAATTTCTCAAACTGGCAACAGTAACTCAGCAGAAAGCAGAGGTGTGTCAGCCCTGAAAACAGCATGGTGACTAGGGAACAGGGTGGCCAATTGTCCTCCTAGTATCAGTTGGGCTGCTCTGGGCTGCTTAGATTCTCCTGAAATTGGCCTTTGCCCTTAACATGTGGAGTGTAATACCTCTGTTGTGTACTTCCGGGGATTTGATTTTCTTCCTTTTACTTTTGGCTTTGTGTGACTACTTTTACCTAGGTCTTTGCCAAGATCAACTCAGGAAATGCTCTTAACACCCCTGGGAATTCCCTATTGTTATTCCCATTTTACAGAAGAGGAAATTGGAGCTAAATTTTCCCAGAGATGTAGAATTAGTGGTACAAGGCTTTAACACTAAGTGGTATCGCCCCAAGGCCAGCCCTCGATGGTTGCCTATTCTGTCCCTTTCTAGTCCACATTTTGCATGAGGATGTGTCTGCAACAGACATTTAGTTAAGCGTTGGGCACAAGGAGCATGGCTGTGTGGGAGGGGTAGAAAGAACGTGTTGTTAAGCATTGCTGTACTACACCAAAAATGAGCCAAAGTCACACAGAGCAGAACAACCAAGTCCTTTCCATTAGATTTTAGATACCCGTATTCCTAAAATGTTCCTTGGTCATTTTTGCTGGCCAGACCCTTTGGTAGGACCTTTGCTTCTCCTTTCTTGCTCAACTTTTCTAATTTATCTCCCTTCCAGAAACCCCAATTCATTACTTTTATTATATTGACAAAGTTACTCTTATTTCTTCTCTTTCTGAACTATACCCTGAGGCTTGTTTTTTCCTAAGTAAGTGACTCATTTCTGAATTGGCTAAGCCAAAAGCTCTGCACTCTGAAGGTAATGGTGCCTCTCCCCAGTAGACTGACAGAATTATTGTGATAAATTCGAGGGATTTTCTTTCTATTATGGAAGCCCAGAATACTAGGAAAACAATGAAATGAAATAAATCAAGAAATAAAGAACCAAGGCAAAGTTAAACACTCAGGCGACAACAAACCATCTTATAGACAGAGCAGGCTGAGCAAGTGGACATGGGCTGGGGAGGATGAATGGAGGACCAGTAGGAATCCTACCCAAGGGTGGTATAGGGCTCAGGGCCTGTCTCCAGGCTTCTGGGACCAGGACCTCTCTCAGGCCTGTAGCAGCTACACATTGTGAGCCAACACGAACAGCATGGCAAACATGAAGTTAGATGGAAATACCCCAAGAAAGGACAGAAGCCAAGTCCTGGATGGAGAATCCTACCAGCACCAGCAGCAAAACTATTCCATACCCACCTTTAAAACAACGATTCCATACCCACGTTAGCAGTGCTGGGGTTTGCCTGCCAATAGTGAAACCACAGGGAGAAACTGCGGGGCCCCATGGCTTTCTGTGGGGCTTGCCAGACAAGGTCAGGCTGTGCTTGGGTTATCCCTGGATAAGGATGCGTGCAGCAGATGTACCCGTCCTATGATTTCTTTTTTATTCCTTGGTTTCTAAATAATAATGTTACTTTTGAAAATTCTAGTAATTTTAATGACATCAGCAAAATCATAATGAAAGAGTGTGTGTAAGAGCTCTGGGTGGAATAGAAGATTCTAGATGTGGGTGTAGACAAAGTGAGTGGAGATCGTAAGCAGGTGGCAGGTGGCAAAGGAAGGGGTGGGATGTGATGGAGGGAGGACAGGCATAACAGGAGCCAGGTGGAGGGAGTGGGCGGGGTGTGGGCGGGGGCACTAGCCCAGGGGTGGGAATAGGAACACCGGCAGAGGCGTTCTGCAGGACCCTTCCCTCCTGGGAAGCTCAGCCTCCTACTCGAGGAGGAACAATAGAACTTACACTTGTGCTGAGACAACCCCTTGCAATAAACTAGAAAGAATAACCAGTGACCCCAAGGAACTAGACTGGTTAGTTACCTTAGCTCACTGGGGAAAACTGAAAGAAAGGCGAGGGACTGACCTCCTCCATCTGGCAGTGGCTTTCGAGGGGAGTTAGGAAATACGTGGGGGTGTTTGGTGGCTCTGCTACCTGGTAGTGTCACTACAGTTAGTGGATAGGGTCATGTTTGTTAAATTACGTATAACCCGCTTGAAAATGCTAACTGTAACTCTAGTGCAAAACACTAGGAAAAGCATCATACAAAGATTTGAGGTGAGAATGGAGAAGGGTCAACGAAAGGGACACGTAGGGGAGCCGAGTGGGGTGGGTGCGTGGGAGACGGTGCTGCTTTTTGACGGATGCTCTGACATATGCTCTGTCACAACGCTGGAAATAGGACCATGAATCATGACTGTTGTAGACGTTAAGTGGGATGGGAGAGGATTGAGAAAAAGGAAGGGGTGGGGGTGACAAGCCACAGAAACGCGCGCACATGCGGGACAGGCAGCGTGGTCTGTGGGCCGACCCCGCGCTGGGAAGCAGCGTTTCCCTGCCCGGCTCCGCCTGCTCCTTCGCTCCACCTTCCCTGCACCCAGGCCTTTTGTGGGCAGGTACTGGGACTGTTTAAAAATGTACCCGGGATTTTGTTTTTATTCAGGGATTTTGTTTTTATTCAGGTATTTTGAGGCCAACAGATCAGGAGACAACTGCCCCTGAAAAGCCAGCTTGTGACTCGCAGCTCCCGTGAGCAACAGGTGCTCCACGCGACACACACAGGGGGCTGGGGGTAGGTGGGCAGGTGGGAAGCCTTTTTGTGGTTTCCGAGTGCAGGAGTGAGGGAGGCAGAGTGCACAGCTGAGCAGGCTTAGGATGGGATACTCCAAATACCTCCCGCAAGCTCTGGGATATTGTAGGATGGTCGCCAGCTGTCCACTGCTGTCCCTGGGGTGATTTAAGGCTGGAAGATAGCACCCCAGACTGCAGGAGGCAGGTGGGGGCATGGACGTGGGACTGGCTGGTCTGCATGTCAAAGGAATGCTCCTGAGGGGAACTTGTCTGTTGTCTCTAAAAATTAGCTAACACTGCAGCGGGTGGGGTGGGGGCGTTCCTTCCCAGGACCACAAGGTCCAAGTTATTAAAGCATCATAACATGAAAAGTAGAAACATGAATCATACAGAGACAGAACAGAGACAGAAGGATGCTCAGGAACATTCACTGTGGAAAATCCCTGTTTCTCCTCTGGGTCCTGTGGAGAGGGCAGGGACACATTCTGTGTGTGCCACCTGCTGTCTGGCTCCATCTTGGAGCTAAGTTCACGGGTATTGGATTCCCAGATCCAGCTGCCATATAGGTGTCACTGGTGACACTTAATCCTTAGGAAACTTTCCTCAGTTTTTCTTCCTTCATTCACCCAATAGATATTTCTTGAGTAGCCAGGCATTGAGTGGGGACAGGGGATGAGTCATAGATGGATCTAAATGATGGTTCTAGTAAGGACCTCTAGATCTATGACCTTTATAAAGTGAGCTTCTGCCTCCTCAGGTGAGAGCCGGAATCTATTATCCTGGCTTGGGTTCCTGCCTTGCTTAAATGGTAAACCGGGTAGAGGATGGGTAGATAGATTCAGGAATGTGAGAAAGAATTCAGAGGAACCGCAAGGACTTTAGGATAGTTGGAGTTTTAGGATTGTTAGGCATGTGTGAGTACGTACACATACATGTGTGTGTGTACCTGCACATGTGTGTGTGCAAGGATGGATCAGTGTTGAAGCATGGGCTTACCAAATTCTCTTGGGACCCGAGTCATGCTTTATTCAGAAGTTAGTGGGAAACTCCTGAAGACTTTTCAGCAAGGGAGCAGCATGATTCAGATTCCATTTTGCACCAAATCTTCTGCAAGGTTGAGGCTTGATGGGAGGCATTCTAGTATTTCTGTTACCCAGGGGACCAATAAGGAGGTCTTTAATTGAGATGATAAATGGTAGAAACCTGATATAAAGTATTGACTGTCTTGGGGTTAGATAAACACAGGATATAAAATTAACTTGCAAGATATAGAAAATTCACAAGATATGTAAAATAAAATGCAAACATCGTTTAAAGGAAAAATTATAAATTTCATTATGGGCAATGCAAATATTACCAACTTCTGTGACTTTTCCCTCTAGCAAATTTGATCTCAGAGGCAGGCATGTTTTAGTTGGTAGCTGTCCTAACACTTACTTGTTAGAGTGAAATCTGTCTGTCTTTTCCTGTCTATTATCTGTGTCACTAAGTGGTGATGGTCACTTTATTTTGGCAGTTCCCTATTTTATGCTCCAAGGACATACTAAGACAAATGTCTGTCTCAAGTCCTCAGATGCTAGTGAAACTGTACGGGTAGTTAGATGGTGCCTCCATCACCAGGTGATGGCAGACTGTCTCTCAAGGTGAACCTTTTCAAGATACGGCCTTTGATGGCTCCGAAGGTTGGCCCTGGGAGCCAAAATGCAGTGTGCTCTCAGTCCATGAGACAGTTATTTAAATTGCACTTGCTGTGTACAGATTGTTCATCCTGTCATATCAGGAGGCAGCCTAAGCAGGCCCAGCTAACTTCAGAGAAGATGGCCTTAGTTGGGTCCAAAGCCAAATCTATTGGACCTAGCTATACAGATCTGCTGCAGAAGAGGAAAGGTCCTGTTCCATTGTAAAATAGAGCTGAGGTGACAAAGCGGTGGTGTAGACCATCATTCGGAGGTTTGAGAGATAACAAAAAGAGATCTCATTAAGCCAAAGAGGGGTTAGACATGTCTTTTCAATGCTATCTTTGTACTAGACTAATAGTGGCTAACACTTATTGGAGCACATGAGGGGTTGTGGGTACTATTTATATTTCAGTTTCATAAAAGAGGAAATTATGGTATGTAAAGGCTATTTGCATAAAGCCAGATATGCATCTGGAATCTAAGTCCTTCCCAGCACAAAGCCGATGCTTGTTTTACTTCCCCCAAGGCTTGGAGATCAGGTAGGATCAAGACCCCAGTTCTAGTTCTTAGAGATGCTGGGGAGGGTGGGCCAGCAAGACCAGGGAGGAGGAGCTACTAGGAGAAGGCAAGACCTCAGAGCAGAGAGACACAGGTAATAGACACATAGAAGACAGGGGCCATACACAGGGAGGAGTTCAGAAAGTGAGGGAACTGAGGTGCAAAGTTCTGGGATCCAGCGTCTTTAGACGACCTGCCTCAATCCCTCTGGCTCTACTCGGGATTGGACCACCACCTGAGAAGTCCGTCCCACGGGAGTAGTACCAACATAGAAATAATTGCAGAGTATGCCTACTTGAATACCTTTTCTTCCCTTCTTCTTTTATATCAGAATCCCAGATTTTAGTTCAACACTTCATGTGCCTGAATAAATCCTATATGTTTCTAAAACTTTCTTGAAGCTTGCAGTGGCCACATAAAGTCCTAGCCACCAACAGGTATCTGGGAGTGAAATGGGAATTCTCTGAGAAATGTTCTGTAAAAAAGAAGAAACATGTCCCTTTTTTGTCGCATTCTCCTTCTTGTAGACTAGAATTTGGATGTGATGGCTGGAGCACAGGCAGCCATTCTGGACTACAAAGTGTCATCTAAGGAAGGCAGGGAGGCAGGGTAGACATGAACAGGTCTCAACTGCCTCTCTTCAGATCACTCTTATGAGTAAGAGTAAGAAACTATATTTTATTTAAGCCACTCAAATATCTGCGTGTATGTGCATTATATTGCAGCAAACCTACTCTTAAGTTAATCGTGGAGTTTATGACTCTTGCTTTACCTTCAGACTAGAAAAACAGTTCCCTGTCAATGTTCTCTGCACATCAATGTGGCATTCACCCGGGAGCAGAGAAAGGACAGTGTCAATGTTCTCTGCACATCAATGTGGCATTCACACAGGACCAGAGCAAGGACAGTGGGAGCTGCAGCATGCCTGCTGTCTTTCTTATCTTGCCTGGTATCAGTGGTAACTTTCTGTGAAAAGTTAGTTTTAGGAGTTGAAGAAATTGATTTAAAAAACCCTATACTTTTCACATTTCATTCTCTGATCACAACTTTAATGTAACGCCAAGGCTGTTTGGAAAAACTGGACTAGTGTATTTTGTACACCAAGATATATGTACTCCTGAATGACATCAGAGGCACACTTGCCCTCAGCTGCAATATCCAGAAGTTTATAAGAGGATTTTTAACAAAACATTATAGAAATTAATAATGGAAGTTTTTTTTTTTTCTTCAGCCCAATAAAACCCAAAAATTCATTTTAGCCAGCCCCTGTGAGCAGATATAAATCTGAAACTGAATTTGAAAACTTTTCCATATATCCGGGAACACCACCATCCTGAGCTAAGTTTAAATCACAACCTTGTCCTGTCTTCTCTATTTATCTTCCTGTCGGGGTGGAGGTACAGGAGGAGCGAGAGTTGAGACTGCATATTTGAGGTGATAAATGCTGTCATGGAACCATCTGCTACAGTCTGCACATCCCATGACTCAGATGCAACCCGTGAGGGTCTGGTTAAGATGTTCACTCTAACACTGGGTGGTTGTGCACACTCTAGGGCTGTGCTCAAGTCCTCCGTCTCTGCATGGCTGGGTAGCAGTCAACTCTCCTTGCTGGCTGCTGGTAACATGAGATGATTAAGTGAGGGCGCTAGATCAGTGGCCACTCACCCCCTTCCCTGTCTCACAAATGTGCTCACTCCCAATTGTTTTTAAGCCTCTCAATTGTCATCTGAATGCCATGGCCCCAACGCATGAGCATGCAGGTTGGAGGAGCTGAGGCTTGGAAGGCTGGGTTCTGGCTTCAGAGTCTTGTCCTCTCCCGATACACTGGGACCTCCACAGCCAGGCAGCACCCCTCTCCCCACCCCCCTTAGAAGCCTGGTCTAAGGCTAACCTGGCTTGGAGTTCCCGTGTCTGTGTCTTTCTGTTTCTTCTGAGGTGTTTATCTTGATGCTTGTCATGTGAGCAAGTGAGCACATGGCACATCTGAGCCCACTCATTTCTTCCAGAAATAGTTGGAGCAGAATCTTCGTGCTGCACCCTCACAGGAGCAGCTTCTTGTCTCGGTTTTTAGTGTGACTCTCCAGTTCTGCTGTGCGGGAGCTCTGATTCCATTGTAGCAGCCTTATGGATTTATGTCCATGCATACATTCTGGAAAACAGGGAAAGTTTAGTTGGATGAATTATACTAAATAGTGATCTCCCCATGGCTCCACAGCTAAAGCACTTTAGTGTGGCTTTGGTGCTAAATACTACTGTTTCCTACTGACATTGAGCCAAATGATGCCTCAGAAAGACATAGCTGTATGCTCTTTGCCTCCAGGTCTTCCATACAAATATGTGACATCTTAAGCCTTTGGGGTTGGGGGAAGACAAAGCCAGTTGATTGGCAGAATCGTCCCTTTCCTTCTTTTTCAGAGAAATTGGCAGTTGCACATAAAGGAAAATTGTTGGAATAGAAAATCTCTTTAAATACTTGGAGTAAATTAAGTGTAAGCTTATTCTCAATGTGTTCCTTTTATTCTGGGAAATTTTAATTTATATATATAAAAAAAAAAAAAACAGCAGAAAAGGAAAATGGAGAAAGTAAATAGTAGATTTAGAAAGAAAGGTTAAATAACTGCAGATTTCCAAGATGTCAGGACTAGTTTAGGTTTGCACATACACATCTGAGGTTTCTGCTATGGAAAGACAAGTGGGGGATTTCGTCATCCCCAGGGCTGTCATGCTGTAAAAGCGCCACACAAATGGCAAAATTCTGAATTCCCTTCCCTTTTGTCACTTTTTGAAAGCTTATCCTTTGTTTAGCTGAGAAATTCCTAAAAAATAAATTGTCCCAGAGCTCAAACATGATAAAATTAATGACTTTGGTGGCATTTCTGTGGTAAATGTAGTGATGATGATATTAAGGCTATTGAAGACATTTATTTAATGACCTAAATGATTTTTGAAATCCGACTCCAGACATGAATAAAGATTTTGCTAATAAAAGCATAGCACGAATAAATGAAGATATGCATGATAAATCCATCCATAAAAACTATTTTCCCGATTATTTGTTTTTATGTTTTCTAATGTATCTGATACTTCACACACATATATATTATGTAAATATAAGTATGTAGCACCCTTGCTGAAATAGAGGAATAATTTATGTTCTAAGAAATGTAGTGCATTCTGATTTAATGAGTGTTGCTACCTCTGAATCTTCTTTTGGAGCGAGAGGACTGGGTTAAAAAAAAAAAGTGTTTTTGTGATTCATTCACATTTTAGATGAGATGAAGTATTAGCTTATCACATATGAAATTCCACATAAATGAAATGAACACATTTAATTAATTTGAAAATATTCATTGTATATTAGAGGTCTAAGTTCCCAGCCTTGGCACTATTGATGTTTGGGGCCAGGTCATGCTGCATGGGGGGCTGCCCTGAGCATCATGGGGTGCCGTGTGGCACTCCTGGATGTTCTTCTCAAGATTCCAGGACTACCCCCTCCCCCACTGTGACAACTAAAAAAGAAATAGATGGCCACATGTCCCCTAGGGTACACAAATCGTACCTAATTAATAACCAGTGGGAATAATTACTCTCTGAAACTGAAAAAGAAGACTGTATAAAAATTTTGTAAATTATTAATGACTTCTTAATGTCTTTTGTTCAGTTGCTAAAGTATTGCAGAGGGTGGTCTTTCCCCTGGCTGAGGTGCTCTGGCGTGCCTTTTACCTGGTGCCAGGGCTGTCCACTTCTGCCTTCTGTGACCCTGGTTGTCAGAAGTGTAGGCATCTCATTTATTCTTTACGTAACTGAAGAGACCTAATAATTATTCCTTTTCTTAATTGCTCATTCCCTTAACAAGGATGTGTGAGTCACCTCTCATAAGCTAAGTATTGTGGGTTCTGGCGATACCTCAGTGGGAAAAACAGGCCATCCTTTTGGTTCTCGTGGAGTTTTCATGCTTGAAGCTGAGAGGTGGGGGTGGGCAGGAGTGATTAGGGAGAGAAAACAAAGTAAATAAATAGATTATATAATACATTGGAAAGTAGCAAGCCATGAAAATGTGACCAGGGTAAGAGGAATTTGGAAATTCCATAAAAGGGGATATTGTAATTTAAATGGGGAGGTCAAGGTAGGCTTCACTGAGCAGGTGGACATTTAAATGAAGCCTTCCCAGAGCCCAGGGAGTGAGTAGGGCTGCTATTTGGGGTTGAGATTTCATAGCAAAGAATATGGGCCTGGGCAAGGGCCTTGAGACGTGAAGTATTAGCCTATCACACATTGATACTGCATGTTTGACGTGATAAATGCTGTCATGGTGGGGGTCTGGTGAAGGCCCTGCTCTTGGTTTGCAGATGACTGTCTTCTTGCTGTGTCTGTAGATGGCAGAGAGAGAAAAGAAGCAAGCTCTCCTGTCTCATAAGAGCGCTAATCATATGGAAGAGGATACCACCTTCATGACCTAATCACCTCCCCTCAAAACCCCTCTCTTTTTAAGAACGTTGAGGATTAAGATTTCAACATGTGGTTTTTAGGAAGACACAAACACTCAGCCCATAGCACTCCCAACCCCCAACTCTGTTTTACTTCCTACCAGTAGCTGCACATTCATTGACGGCTCCCATGTATTAGTTTAAAGTTGATTTCAACTCCCCAGGGTTAGGTGTCTCACTGAGCCACGTACCTCAATAAGGATGTGACAGCTTCCACTCCTGTAGGCACAGAATCCCATAATCTTTCCATTAGAAACCCAACTCATTACAACTGAGCCGTGATTGGGAATTTGGCAAACAATTTCCTGGGAGAAGCTGCTTATCTTTGCAGCTGCAACATTATCATAAATTGAGATTATTCTAATTCGAGAAAGTTAAATGATGAGATCTGATGTTTGCATTATTTGGTCTTTATTTTTGTATATATTTATTAAAGGAATAATTCTCCAGCCAAAGAGCCTTATGAGAATTAACTGAAATCGGTGATAATATGGCTAAGAATAGATGTTCATTACTTTCTGTTCATACATACATGACCAACCGCTCTGATTCCTAAATCAGAGAATGCTACCCCTCAGAACAATAAGAGGATAATTAGGAAACTAAAATGAATCAAACCTGGAGTACTTTTTTTCCTACTTAACAGAATTTTAATTCCTAGGGTGAAAAATGATACTCTGGTTCTTCTGTAACTAAGAGAAAATACAAGACATGTTTTGGCAAGATCCCGTAGAGCAGCATGAAGAAAGGCTTGTATTTGCTGATGTGAGCTCACTAGCCTCTGTCTCACACACCCTCACACTCACATTCTCACTCACACTCTAAACCTTGTTCAGCATTCCTTAATAGACACATATACTTTTTGAGCATCAGATATTCCTATTATTATTATTATTGCTATGGAATAAAATGGAGCCCAACTTGCTTTACTAAGACTTTATCTAAAAGGAAAGCAAAAAGGTGCATGGAGGAAAAGAAACAATTTATGTATCCTGTCTACCTTTTGACTGAAAGTCATGCAAAAGGCATCAGAGCTTTAGAATCTGAAACTCCTGGTGAGGAGCCCTGGACAGCCTCAGTTTCTTCATTTCTAAAAAGAGGCAGCAGTAGCTGGTATGCTGGTGGTTCTCTGCTTGGTCTTTGGTTCCATTTCCCACCCTTCCTGTTCTGTGCTTAAAGGCTGACCTCTGGGGACTTTGTCACCTAGACTCCCCTGCCCTCTGCCTCTGCCAGCCATGGGAAATGGTGTCCAGAGACTGGAGGGCAGTGGGGAGTTCTCGCCCACAGCTGGGGTCCTCCATGGAGGGCCAGAGCCCTCTCTAAGGCCATTCATTGCATTCAAGTTCTGGCAACACTGTCCCTTTCTTGAAAGCTTTTAGACCTATTCCCTAAATGTTTCATCCACCCCTTTTTTGTTCCCTTAGTCCTGATGACAGCTTTGTGAATTGTTCCTTCATCAATGACTATTTAGCTACCCATATGCATGTGCTGTCTGGTCCTGCCAGCACTATAAGGCAGGCCACAGAGTAGGGCTAGGATGGAGCAAATGAAGGCATGCAAATTGTTCAGCATTGCACCTGGCTTGCAGAAGCCCCACACTTAGTAGGTACTTAGTAATAATATAAAGTCATCAGTCAGGACTAGTTTGGAAATATTAATGTTTTAAATCAGATCTTTGTGTTAGTATTCTGGTGATGCATAAAATTATCATTACAAGATCAACATGTTACCGGAATTACTTTCTTCAGTAGGTCTTTGGTCTTGGTGATTCGAGGAATGAACCCACTGATCACAGATCAGTGGTAATATTAGGATTTTATTAGACACAAATGAACACAGAAGGACTGAAAAGCACCAGAACAAAGACCCAAGTGGGGAATCTCTATGCGGGCTCTTTGTCTAGGGTATTGAGAATTACACTTGGTCAAGACTTGGCAGATTGAAATACATTTTCAATGTTAATGAGTGTGATGGACAAATGAATGAATGCAGTCCTTCCAGCTTGGGGCCAAAAAGGTCAGGGCATTTCCTTCATGAAATTGCCCAGGCCTAGGATAACTGGGGTCCCTTGTCCAGCCTTGAATGGGGGGAACCCTGTATAAAACAGGTGTAAATAGCTCTCTGATGCTACCCAACCTGTTTCAAACAACAATGAAAGAGAATATACGTTAAGACAACAACAACAAAGCACATGTACTCTCCTCCTACTTTGTAACATTAGTGTGACCTTGATAGTAAGTTCAAAAGAGCACTGACAAAATGTAGGGAGACTTGTTTGCAAGTTCTGACTGCAAACTTACCAGGACTTAGTGAAGGACCTCAAAGCCTCCTTTCAGCTCTAAAATTGTATGAAAGAAATGTATATAAAATCAAAGTAGTATGGAGTAGTTGGGGGACGCTTCTCAGAGGTGGTAGAATTTGTTTTTGTTTTTTTTTGTTCTCAGATCTGAGTGTTTTATTTTTATTTATTTTTTTTATTAAATCATAGCTGTGCACATTAATATGATCATGGGGCATCATACACTAGTTTCCTAAACCGTTTGACACATTTTCATCACACCGGTCTACATAACCTTCCTGGCATTTTTTTAGTTGTTGTGCCAAGACATTTATGTTCTACATTTACTAAGTTTCACATATATCCTTGTAAGATGCACAGCAGGTGTGATCCCACCAGTCCCCCTCCCTCTCCCCCCTCCATCCCCTCCCTCTCCTCCTTCCCCCCATTCTCAGGTCCCAACTGGGTTACAGCTTTCATGTGAAAGCTCTAAACTAGTTTCATAGTAGGGCTGAGTACATTGGGTACTTTTTCTTCCATTCTTGAGATACTTTACTAAGAAGAATATGTTCCAGCTCCATCCATGTAAACATGAAAGAGGTAAAGTCTCCATCTTTCTTTAAGGCTGCATAATA
>CAUYPK010078438.1:0-10577 GCA_963574355.1 Loris lydekkerianus | reverse complement strand
CTTCTCATCTTGACTGTTATTGGCATATAGAAAGGCTACTGACTTGTGGACACTGATTTTATATCCTGAGACATTACTGTATTTTTTGATGACTTCCAGGAGTTTTGTGGTTGAGTCTTTGGGATTCTCTAAGTATAAGATCATGTCATCAGCAAAGAGGGAGTTTGACCTCCTCTGCTCCCATTTGGATTTCCTTTATTTCCTTGTCTTGCCTAATTGTATTGGCTAGAACACTCAGCGCTATGTTGAATAGTAAAGGTGATAGAGGACAACCTTCTGTCACCAGTTCCAGTTCAAAGAGGAAAAGCTTTCAGTTTTACTCCATTCAGTAAAATATTAGCTGTGGGTTTGTCATAGATAGCTTCAATCAGTTTCAGAAATGTGCCAACTATGCCTATACTCTTCAGTGTTCTAATTAGAAAAGGGTGATGGATTTTATCAAATGCTTTTTCTGCATCTATTGAGAGGATCATATGAAGACCTTAGAACTCTAAAGACAACAGCTAGGGGAGCAGCAAGAATAGGAGAGTACCAACAACCTACCTGTCTGCAGCTCACCCATTGAAGGATGATCCCTGCCTGTACTGCTGCTCTGAAGAGGGACCTGATAAACTGCTGCTTCCCAGGATCTTTTAAACCTGCTCCCTCAAATGTTGCACAATACTCTAGATGAGACACTTGGTTTGCTTTGGCCTTTACAATATGCCTGAAAGGTCTTTTTAGGAAACTGGGACTTCCTCTACTTTGAAGAGATTGTCCAAGGGAGCACACCATGGATATTCATCAAACTTTTCGACATTATTTCATAATACCAGGGTTGGCCTGGCCTGGTGATCCCAGCTCAGCAACAAACTGCACTCTTGTCACTGGTATGGTTTTCCATCTACAGCCCTCTTCTACCTTATTCATGCATTCGTGAGCATTCCCAAAGCTACAATATCTTATCATTGCCCCATACCAGAATGTTGTAATAAAGCATGCATCATACACTAATTTAAAAGACGTACGCTCCAAGCTATTGTACTTAGAGGACCGAGGGCTTTGGTCATTGCTACAAAAGAAGTGTCAAGGATCCCACTACTCTGAAAGTTCTAGAGAGAGTTTGCACACACAAACACAAAAACCCATTTGCCAGATCTTACCACTGCTATCTTTTTTTCCCTGCTCTCAAAATAAAAAATATAAATAGATGAGTTAAAATTTAAATTATCATCTATGAAAGATCAAGTGTGTCTTCATTCAAACACAGACAGCATGGATAGCATGTGGGTACCATCCTTTTGTTGATGAGTAAGATGTCATCGCGACCATAAGGAGTTCCTGCTCTGTTATAAGATATAAATAGGTAAACAACAACAGGTAATGTGGCAAAATTAAATAAATGCCATATCAGAGATAAGACACCATATCCTCCCACTAAACCATTCATCCCACAAGGGAGACAGAACAAAAAGAGATACAGGGTAAGGTTTAGGAAGCCAGTAAGTAGACTACAGCAATAATCTAGATCAAAAGTCAGCAAACTTTTTCTGTTAAAGGGCCAGAGAGTAAATATTTCAGGCTTTGCAAGTCCTAGATTCTGTTATATCTACTCAATTCTGCTGTTGCACAAAGGTAGTCACAATCAAATGAGCATGGCTCCATTCCAATGAGACTGTAAACGCTGAAATTTAAACTTCCTATGATTTTCATGTATCATGTAATACTCTTTTGACTTTTTTTTCCAACCATTTAAATATGTAAAAACCACCAGGAATGGTGGCTCAAGCCTTTAGTCCCAGCCACTCAGAAGCATGAAGCAGGAGAATCATTTGTGCCCAGCAGTTTAGGGCTACAAGGAGTTGTGTTCGTGCCTGGGTGACAGAGATAGATCTAAAAAAGAATAAAAATTTTAAAAAGGGAGGAAAGTGAAAAACATTTTTAACTCATAAAACAGCTCGTAAAAAACAGCAATGACTTGGATTTGACCCATGGGCTATAACTTGCCAACCCCTGACCTAGACCAACTGCCTGAAATGGAGAAGTAGCACCATGGTAGAAAGAAGGGGTGGACAATAGAAGACGTTTTAGAGATAGAATCAATTAAGTCTTATTGGTGAGTAGGGTGCTGAGAGCAAGGAAGTCAAAGGTAATGCCCCAGTTTATAGCCCAGATGACTCCTTAGTAGTGTCATGAACGAATACAAGAAAACCTCTCCTTTACCTGCGGAGGATAACTGCACCCAGACTGCTCCACTGCCCAGGCGACGAGACACTGCAGCCCAACACAGGGGCCTCAGTCTGTGGACTCAGGAGCAGTCAGCCAGGGTTCAAATCTCACTTCCATCGGTTACCAAATACCTAACCTTTCTGATCAAACCATAAAATGGTCCTACCAACAACAGTAATACATATCTCAAAAAACAGCACTGTGAGGATTCGTTTTAATGAATTAACATACAGAAAATCCTTGGATGGGGCCCAGAACATAGCAAATGACATATGCATTTGCCATTATTAGGAATAAAAAGCTATTTTTAATTCACAAATATAAGTTACAGAAGTAATTTATAAATACCTTATGTGGGCCTACTTAAATATAGTAAAACCCACAGTATTCATAGTAACAAACATTCTTAAACATTTAAGAAATCTGTTAAATACCTGATATACCATACAGTATTACTTAAACTAAGTAATACCAAGTTAAATTCCATTAATGGTGAAAAAAAAAAATCTACACTGAAGTAGTATTGGTTAAGATAAAAAGTGTAAACAAAGGTATGTGTGGTTCGGGGCAAACCAAAGTCCAACTTAAAGACTCAGAATAGGACAAAGGTCTAAAATAGGTGTCAGGTAGAATTCTGGCTTGGGCTAGTCATAGATTCTGTTATAACCACTACAGATTTCTGGGGGACTCGACCGTGCACATTTGTCTTATTCTAAGTACTTAGCTGGGCTATGAATTCCACTCCACCACATGTGAAAGAATGTGGAGTAAATACCAAGGTGATGTTAAAACTTGCTGCAGTTACTGTTATTGCGAAAAACATATCAGTCTGACAGTAAGAATAAAATTTCATTTTTTATTAGGAGATAAAAAGCGAAGTACTTTATAAGGACTAAATATAACTTGAATAAATATTTCATGATATGGTTTGATAAAAAGAGGCATTAACTACTTTGTTGAATGATACACATTTCATCTGAAAGAAATCATAAAATATTTTCATCTTCATGTTTTACCTGCAGTATCATGAAGAACTGCTGCTCAAAGGCATATTACTTCCTAGCTAATGATCCCTCTTAGAAACTAAAGATGTGTACAGCTAAAAAATTAGCCTATCTTTAAATAAGTTAAACTTTTTAGAAAACTGTTTTCATTACCTGAGACTCATTTTGCTTTGTTTTCAAGGCCCTTTCCCCCAAAAGCTCTTCACTAAAGACAAGTTGATGGGGGAGGAAAGAGGAGAAGTCACTTTATCAATCTGCCTGAACTTAGAATGTGCCAAAATACCCTACTTTTGAAGCTTTCTAAATAAGACAGGAAAAGGTAAACTGCCTAGGCAGTTGCACCATAATTTGATAAATCAGTATAAAGAGGATTCCCCAAAAGCAATAATTCCATGTATCCCTTTGTTTGATTACCTGATTTTATTCTCTAGGGCAATGCAGCATGTAAAATTAAAGGGAAGACCTTTCTTCTTCACAGCAAAAGTCCAGCTGCTGTGTGAGGAGATCTGGTTAGACACCTTCTGTAAGCAGTTTTAGGTTCAAGTGTATATTGTACATGGAAGGTAAAGATCCGAAAATTGATTCCTTAAAAGTGCCCATACTTTAGTGCCCTCTGGAAGTCTGCTCATGTCTCCCTATGGTCTGAAGGTTTGTGCCCCACCCGGCAAATTCAAATGATGAAACTTAATTCCCTATATGATAGGGAATTATCTAAGAGATATCTAAGAGACGAGGCCTTTGGGTGAGCAAAGTGATCAAGTCAGGAGGGATTCTTACAACCTGAAGTACCATCTACAAGAAATAGGCCCTCACTGAAGGGGAATCTGCCAGTACCTTGATCTTACACTGCCCAGAACTGTGAGCAATAAATTTCTATTGTTTACAAATTACCTGGTCTAAGGTATTTAGTTATAGCAACGTGAATGGACTGACATACACAGCTATACCAGAGTGAAGAGTATTCTTTAATATGTCAGGGAAGAAAGGTCAACAAGAGACTGAATGAGCCACAAATTTGCAAACACTAATATACAGACATTTGATAGCACAACTTTTAAAAAAACCTAGGCCAGGCGTGGTGGCTCACGCCTGTAGTCCCAGCGCTGTGGGAGGCCGAGGCGGGTGGATTGCCTGAGCTCAGAGGTTCGAAACCAGTATCAACAGCAATGAGCCAGAGTAAGACCTCATCTCTAGTAACAACATCAAAAACAGCCAGACGTTGTGATGGGCATCATGTAATCCCAGCTACTGGGAAGGCAAGGGGACAGAGCATAGCCAGAGGAAGAACATCTAAAAAAAGAAAATGAACAACAACAAACAAAAGTACTTAAACGAATGAGCAAGCTAAAGTTAAAAAAAAAAAACCTAAACAAGGAAAAGAGTCTCCTAAATTGCAACACAAAGTAAATGCAATTTTAGTCACAACTTCCATTTTAGACATTCTGCTAACATGATGGGTCAGAAATAATCATCAGTGATTAGAAACAACCATATTTTTAAAACAACTCTATTTCAACAACTGAGCATAAATAACAACCAATGTTTGCCTAAGATAACAAAGAATCTGAAATCAGATGTAAAAGTATATGAATACCTAGGAAGTGTTACATGACATTGGCTTTTAAATTGTTTATTGTGTACTGCTTATCATTGTTTTCTATACTTCTGGCTTTACCTCACATTTAACAAGCATATTCAAACTCTGACTTTGAAAAACTTTAAATCTATAAGATTTAAATCTATGAGATAAACAAATAAATCTATGAAAAAGCTGAAAGCACAATGAATATCTGTATGCTCTTCACTCAGATCCATCAATTGTAAAATGTACCACATTTCTTTTCTCTCTCTCTCTGATATACACACTCTGATGTATAAAATTAGCTGTAATTCTGTAAGTATCATCTAATCTATAGACAATATTCAAATTTCCCAGATGTCAAAAAGAAACCCCACATAATTTAGAGTTATTTTTTTTCTGAACAGGTTCCATCAAGGTTTACATATTACATTTAGTTATCTTTTTAGCCTCATTAAATCTTTCTTTGTTTTTTTTTTTTTTGAGACAGTCTATGTTGCCCTTGGTAGAGCATTGTTGCATCACAGCTCACAGCAATCTCCAACTCTTGGGCTTAAGCGATTCTCTTGCCTCAGCCTCCCAAGTAGCTGGGACTACAGGCACCCGCCACAACGCTTGGCTATTTTTTAGTTGCAGTTGTCATTGTTGTTTGGCAGGCCCAGGCTGGGTTCGAACCTGCCAGCTCCAGTGTATATGGCTAGCACCCTAGCCACTGAGCTACAGGCACTAAGCCAGCCTCATTAAATCTTAAATAGTCCCTTCCACATTTCTATTTTTAATAATAAACAGTTTCTTACAGTGAGAGGTTCAACATTCTCATTTACCTCAAAAAATTCTTAGTATTGCCTCAAACTTAATGAAATAATTTTTTGAAAGTTATTATCAAAGTTCCCTTTGTAAAAGGTTCTAGCCTATGTGACTGAATCATATGTAAGATGACAACTACTATCTGAAGATTGGTGAGGGAGAGCCACTGAGGCCAGAAGGAAGATGGGGACACTCAGTGAGTGACTACCTTCCACAAATCAGCCATTTCATCACCACCAGCTTCCAGGTAAGAAGGAGAAGCCCATCCAACTTCAGTAAGGATTCTAGGTCACACATGTGCCATATTTGCCATGTATAATGTGCTCCTCTATATAATGTGCACCCATGTTTTTGGCCCAAATTTTTAAAGGAAAGGGCAGAAGTGGCCACCCAGCCTTGTCTCACAAAGGGTACGAGGCACTGCAGTGGAGCTGGCCACTGCAGAGAAACCAAGAGCAAGCACAGATGGCAGGGGAGAGTAGCCCAGATGACCTAAGCCCCCGTCCGACCTCCCCTACCTGTCCCCCATCCCCGGCCCACCCTCATCCACACATCCTCTCATTTTCTATTCCCACCCATGTCCGTCAGTGGGAATGTGGCCACAACTACTCTGCTGAGACCCTTGGCAGATTTATTTCCCAGGAAGCTAGTGTGAGGGGCCAGGGTCAGCCTGCCTGCCCCAGGCTCCCAACAGTAGAGCCCTGCCCTCACAGGGCTGTCTTGTCTCTCACTGAAGCCCTTGGGACACGGCACTGAAGAGGAGCCTTCCCTGAAGGCCCAGTGAAGTACACTGCATTCACATTTCTGTTTAGTAAATGGACCGTAACCTCCTTGAGCTATCCAGCCCTTGGGCACTCAATAATGTCAGAATGAATAACATCAGCCTTTCCCAAACCTGGAAGTCCCACAAATCATCTGAGGGACTGGCTTAAAATGAGAGTGCTGAACCATATCCAAATACAATGAATAAGCTCTCCAGGGGAAAGACCTGGGTATCTGTTCCATTAACAAGTGTCCTAGATGGTTCTTCCTATTGACAAGTTTGGGAAATTATACCAACTCAACAACTTGGGGGTTCAGACAAGTCATAGGCTCATGTACTCCCAAGCTCTCATGCTGTGCTACCAGGTACCCACAGAGACAGAAACTTCACGGCAACTATGGTCCAAGGTCCCAACAGTGGGCTACTAGTAGAACTGGGTCTCAGAACCCAGGTCTCCCAGACCCCAGCTCAGAGATTTTCCTCCTCAGCACAGTGTCCTGGGGTCTCAGAATGGGACCAGATGGGTCTGCATGAGAGATGAGGCATCCTAGAAAAGGCAGGAGTCTACTGTCAGGAGCCTGGGGCAGGCAGGGCCAGCTCTGGCCCCCCACACCAACTTGCTGGGAAATAAGCACACCAGGGTTCTTGGTGGAGTGGGTGTGACCATGTTCCTGAAAACAGATAAGGGTGGGAATAGAAAACCAGAGGATGTGGGAATGAGGGTAGGCTAGGAGAAAACAGCTGAGGAAGATCAGGCTGGGCTCGCTCTCAGCTTCTCCAGAGCAGCCAGCTCCACACCTCACACTTCTCACGGGAAAAAGAGGTACAGTCACTGCACAGCCATTTTTGCCCTCCTTTTGCCAAGGTCCACTGTCACGTTGCCATCAGCAGTATGCCCACTTCCAAGCTGGTGGTGGTAGCCGTGTCCAGCAAAATTGGCTGGGGAGGCTGGAAGCTGCTGCAGCTATGGTACTCGGCTGGTGAGGGGACCACAGGGAAAGGGATTACTGCAGAGGGTACACGATCGCCATATTTGAAAGTATTACTTTGCATACGGATATCATTATTGCTTTTTAGAGTTACACTTTTAAAACATTAGCCTTAATTAAAATAATTTAAAACATTTATATAGGTGTGAAATTAGTATTATCCATGTAAATGTGCATCCTTATTTTTCCATCGAAAATTTGGACAAAAAAGTGCAATTATATATGGCAAAATATGGAGTAATTAGAAGAAAAGACCTCTGCTCTCAGGGAACAGACACTGGAGCACCTGGGTCAACAATCACTTGAGCTTATCTTTTACAATTTAGGTGCACAATGCTGCTCAGAATAGCTAGTTATGTAGACAACTGCTAATACTTTAGCATTTTGCCTTAATCAGCTAAGCCTAATTCCAAACTAAAGCCCTGAGGAAAAAGATGTTACTAAGACGTCCTTGTAACTGCACCACTACTAGCTATTCATGTTACTCAAATGCTATGAAGCCAACGGCAGTCCCTTGCTCTGCTTCAAAAAAGGACCGGCTTCTGGAGTGTGGTAAACTGAGTTCCTCATAAGCAAACATGAAAAACGCACCAACTCAGCATCAGGCTAACCAGATGAGTGGGGTGTAGTTCATCCCCAGTGCAAACTGGTAGGAAAGATAGGAAATATTCCAAAATGCAGCAAGCAGCCAGAGTCAGCAGGGGTGCTGCTGTCATGATAAGGGCAGTCTGTGACAGTGACTTAAGATGAGGACACATTCTTGGTGTCCTACCACACACCCACATCTCTTCACACTGCTTTTGCTGACAAAAGTTTTACTCCTAGAACTTCCTTTATTCCAAAATTTCCATCTTTTTTTTTATTTATTCAATCATAGCTGTGTACATTAATGCGATCATGGGGCACCATACACTACTTTTATAGACCGTTTCATCACACTGGTTAACATAGCCTTCCTAGCATTTTCTTAGTTATTGTGTTAAGACATTTATATTCTACATTTACTAAGCTTCACATGTACCCTTGTAAGATGCACCACCAATCACCCTCCCTCCACCCATCTTCCCCCCTCCCTCCCCTCCCTCTCCCCGTTCCCCATATTCTTAGGTTATAGCGTAGAAAGGTTTCTCTCTAGAGAGTCAGACTTACGAACCACAAGCCACTCACCATCCTTCCCACTGGCCTGCCATGCCTCCTCTATCACGGTGGACGTCACAAGCTAAGTCAGAGCCCCCCTGCTCCAACCACCACCATTCGTCAGCCACAGGCGCTGCCCACACTGCCTCCATCCATCCCTGCAGTACCTGCTCACTTCCCTTACCCCCAGCACCACTTCCTTAGTTCAGGATCTCATCACCCAGACTGATGCACGAGCCTTCTCAGCATTCCCTTCCCTGATCCCCCTCACCAAACTGATTCTCTGAACAGCACAGTGGCCCCACTAAAACAGAATTCCAACTATGTACAACCTGCTGCCCACACCCTCATGGCTGTCTCACTGAGCTTGGCATCAATGAGGCTGCTCCAGCCTTGTCTCACCACTCCCCACCTGCACACCTCACATCCTACTCACATAAGGAGTTCTTTTTAGTACTTCAAGCATACTGAGTGCTCTTCTCCTCTACAGGACGTGTTGCATTGCACTGTTCTCTCTGTGCTGAACACTATCCTTCTCTATCTCTACTTAATTCCTATTTCTATTTAAGGACTCAGGCCTGATACCCCCTTCCTCCATATACCTTCCCTGTCATCACAAGACTGGGTGAGGGCACTTGCCGCACTGAACTGTTTAATTGCCTGTTTTCCCTCCCAGCTACAGCAAGAAGCAAGTGCTAAGGAGCCCGAGATGAAGCCTCCTGCAGCAGTACAGGTGAAGAGGGTCAGGTTACAGAGAAAGCACACATCCTGGGGGTGAATTAGGCATAAACGTTAGGCCACATTTATGTTTTAATACCTGACTCAGTACCCACCAGGTACTAGGCGCTTAAATATTTGTTCAAAGATTTACCAAATAACAAAGTAAAGACATAAGGAAGCAAACACAACAGCAACTGAACTGAACTCAATGTAGACTTATTAAATGATGCTAGAATGTAGATGTGGGCAGCGGGAGCGGCAATGGGTGAGGTCACTGGGAGGACATGTGGTTTAAAAAGATATGACCCAGTGGCTGGCTTGAATAGCCTGCAAAAAGCAAGTGAGCAAAGAACAGGGGCGTGGAAGTTGGGTCTGAACACCAATGCTGCCATCTCCAACCAGAGAACCTTGGGCAACTAACGCTTTCTGTAGCTTGTCTATAAAAGTGAGAATAACAATGACAGTGTATGGTTCTCAGCACTCATATGAGGATTAAATGAATTAATATTTGTGAAGGCATCAGAATAACATTTCCTTGCAGCAAATATTATATAATCATCAGCTATGTTAAATTAAATAACACAGCTTTTTCACAATGGGTTTGCTGCCAGAGCACAGGTGTTGTGAAAGCCACCCATACTATCCAAAATGGGGAAGGAAAAGACTCATATCAACATCGTTGTCATTGGACACGTAGATTCGACCACTAGTGGCCATCTGATCTACAAATGTGGTGGCATTGACAAGAGAACCATTGAAAATTCTGAGAAAGATGGGAAAGGGCTCCTTCAAGTACGCCTGGGTCTTGGATAAACTGAAGGCTGAACGTGAGCGTGGTGTCACCATTGGTATCTCCCTGTGGAAATTTGAGACCAGCAAATACTATATGACTATCATTGATGCCCCAGGACACAGAGATTTCATCAAAAACATGATTACAGGCCCATCTCAGAATGACTATGCTGTCCTGATTGTTGCTGCTGGTGTTGGTGAATTTGAAGCTGGTATCTCAAAGAATGGGCAGAGCCCTGAACATGCCCGTCTGGCTTACACACTGGGTGTGAAACAACTAATTGTTGGTGTTAACAAGATGGATTCCACTGAGCCGCCCTACAGCCAGAAGAGATACGAGGAAATCGTTAAAGAAGTCAGCACTTACATTAAGAAAATTGGCTACAACCCTGACACAGTAGCATTCGTGCTAATTTCTGGTTGGAATGGTGACAACATGTTGGAGCCAAGTGCTAACATGCCTTGGTTCAAGGGATGGAAAGTCACCCGGAAGGATGGCAATGCCAGTGGAACCACGCTGCTTGAAGCTCTGGATTGCATTCTGCCACCAACTCGTCCAACTGACAAGCCCTTGCGTC
>CAUYPK010078436.1:0-14497 GCA_963574355.1 Loris lydekkerianus | reverse complement strand
CAATTGTGAATAGGGCTGCAATAAATATTCTGGTGCAAATATCTTTGTTGTGATATGATCTTATGTTTCCAGACTTTGCTTCATTTGGAAATTTAAGAACATTGGAATATTTTAAATGCATATTCTGTTAAGAGAAAGCTGCCATGCAAGTGATGCAGCTAAGTTTGAACACTACTTATTGTTTATGTCCCTATCATGTAACTTTTTGAGTCCCTTTTCTTAATATTTCACTTCTGGGGATTTCACATGATGTACCAGATGTGAATTACCAAAGTGTTGTTTAGATGGCAGAGGGATAAAATGTTTTCCTAATGGATTCTTTAAAAATTGTAGCTGTGGCAGCTGGATTGCTCTTGTTTCATCCTGACAGCGATGGTGGATTTAATAGGTTCCCCAGAGCTTTTTATCACATTATAACTCTTTCTGTGATGGTCAGTTTTGGGTCTACATTATGTGACCTGACTTTCAATTTGCTTGAACCGCTGTCAGGCTGCTCAGGAATTGAAGGCTACTAGATAGTTCTGTTGTTTATCAATTGGGAAAACAATAATCCTGCCTGAAAACTTCTGACAAGGTCCAGAATTGTGCTCTATGTAGCAAAACGGAGTCAGACTAACACCTAGAAGAATGTTTACCTGCTCAGAGTAAAGTAATGCGGCTAGAATGCCTTATCCTAATGTAAATCTGCGCTGCTTTGCTCCACGGTAACAGCTTGTCTATCTCTTGCGATCATTCATTCCCCGAGGTTGAAACTGCTATCACATCTATAGCGCTCCCTTTTCTGTCAGCACTCCCGCAGAAATCACAATGTCTCCTAAATGCTCTCCCCAGATCTAGTATGTGGCATTTAAATTAAGGAAGCTCAGACATGTCTCAAAAGGAACTGAAGTATTGCATCTAGTCTTGCCAATCCACCGATTAAAATTCTTGCCAAGTGTTACATTATGCACAGCTTCCTTATTTTGGCTGTAAATTTCATTGCATATTTTTCTAGGATGAGAAAGTTTGTGTTTTTTTATTTCATAAGCCCACTAAATAAACACAGCTTTCTTCGAAACCGTTTGAGGTGTTGGATGCGTGTGCCGTGTTAAACCCGGGGCTCCTTTGAGGAGGAAGGCACACGTGGCTCGTTCAAACTTCTCACACAAACATTTTAGATGAGGCAAAATGGTTCCACTGGGGAGAAAGAAAATAGACATTCCGATGAGCTGCAGGATTATCTAAGACATGGCTTTATCCTCTGTGAAATCTCTTTTCTATGAACTTCAAGAATGAACAAAACTTTCTTTATTGGCACAGAGAATGCCCACTTCTCGCCTTGCTGACAGCCCCTGCAACTTGTGCTGCCCAAGTATTTTAAATTTTGAATAGGTGAGTACATGAATTGAAAGCCCTAGCTCAATAAACCCTTCTCTAGCATAAAACATTGTGTAGCATTCACTCAGCTATCATTCTGAGGGAAAAAAAATCCCAGTGTCTCGGAGAGGGAACAAACAGGTTCAGAGGGAGGTTTGTCTAGAAGAGGTCTTAAAACAGTGCTTCGCCCTTGGTGAATGGGTCTGGATTTGGAATAAATAAGGAGAAGCAAACGGAATGATTTGCTCCATTTACTTCTGGAGATGTCTTTTGCTTGAGCAGCAACCTTGCATAAGAAGGGCATCTTTGAGGGCCTGGAGGTTCAGCTTCTGCTGACATTCACACAGCACGGGCCTGGGTACCAGGACTCAATGTTCACTGTGGGTTTGTCAGAGAACA
Source organism: Loris lydekkerianus (assembly GCA_963574355.1). Classification (NCBI taxonomy): domain Eukaryota; kingdom Metazoa; phylum Chordata; class Mammalia; order Primates; family Lorisidae; genus Loris; species Loris lydekkerianus. The sequence goes on along the minus strand of CAUYPK010078436.1, from coordinate 12,742 downwards.
GGACCTAGAACCCTAGAACCCTAGGTCCTGTTCTGGGTTCCAGTGGGAAAACTGCTACTCTCTTTCCCTAAAACAGAAATTCTTACATTATTTTTTTCATTAGAAGAAACATAACCTATTAATTTAGTAACATTTTGAATGAGTACGTGGCTGTGCCTTTTAGTTGTAAAAATCGCATGTGGTACTGTTCATTCTTTCTCATATCAGCTTACGTCAAAATTATTTTTAAATGCTAAATTTTAAATTGATATGTGGTGCTTTTCTTGGCTCTTTCAGAATTTTTTTCTAATATATTTTCATGAAAATTTAGAAGTTTTAAGGGCAAAATCTTCATCTATATAGGCACTTAATTTTTTTACTGGAAAGAAATAAAATTTCATCAAAATTATAAACTGCTCTGAGTACCATTAGATAACTTTTTCCTATGAGAAGAAAACATTCAAGTTATGAAATAAGCAGAAGTTTTCTAAAAATTAATATTTATTAAGTAAAGCCCAACTTTTTAAATAAAAAAGTAAGTCAAAAACAAAGAATAATTTTATTGGTTGGCAAAATAATAAAAATATTTCTGCTCCTGAGTTTTTTTCATCATGTGAGATTATCCCCAAAAGAGCTGATGTGTGGATTGGGGTGACAGATGTCATCTTCATGGGTGTCTAGTGGAGTAGAGGTTCCTTGTGGGTCATCTCTTTTCCAGAGTTACAGATACACTGTCATTAATCCTTTTAAAACTGTGGAAAACACAGTGGCTAGCCAAAGGTTTACCAAAACAGATTCTCTTTTGTATGTGTCCAGATTCTATATTTTTATCACTGCTTTTTATCCTTTTCCTTTAGATATTCAGGGGAAAGTTCAGAGAGATTTCTTTCTCTCTTTCTCTCTCTCTCTTAAAGATTCTTAATTCTTTATCATCTCACCTCTTTCCTGGAGGAGATGGGCATAGGAGTCATACAATGACATATTTACTTCTCTGTTGAAAGCAAATGAAGAGAGGAAATTCCATAACATGATCAAGGTTGAAAAGATAAATTCCTTGAGGAAAGACAGCCTTTCTCTATAGATCTCTGTCTCTGATAAAACAAATGAAGTTGTCTCAGAAGCACCTGTTAGCATTGACCTACGTCACCCCCAGTTCTGAACTTGTGTCCCCAAACCATTGGGAAGTTTCTGGTAAGAAAGGAAGTATTAAGTTGGTTCATGTCTTATTTTTTGGAAAGAGAAGGTGTCCCCTTGTCCCCCACATTTCTGTTTGACCTGGGCTCTATTAAGGAGACTTCCACAGAAACAAAAGCACAGCCTTTGGCTTTCACCGCGGTGAAGCCTCGTGTTAGAAGCAGGTCTATTACGAGTACTCTGAGGACACAGCTACCATTTCTTCTTTACTAAAGGTCAAAATTTCCATTATTGCTCAGACCCTATTAATAACCAGTTTGAAGATTATTTTGAAGAATTGTTCTTTCCAAGAATATAGTATTAGGAACTGCCTTTTCATATTCCTTGAGAAGGGGTCTGCTGCCCTAGATGAAGGAATAAGAATGCCCATGAATTTCTCCTCAAGTAAATTTGGTATTTTTTTTTTTTTTAAATGTGTAACTGAACTTTTAAGGAACTTCTAAGAATGCCAGAGAGGTGTTCAGTTTCATAGCATCTTATAGCACTGTTTTCACCAGCTTATATATTCTCTGCCTTAAAATCCCTGTCCTCTGTGATGGCAAATTTATCCTCATTCCGTCTGTCTCTGTGGACTACCAGAAAAATATGATCCTCATTCTCTTCTCTGGATTCTTTAGTAGCATCTACCTTGAGTAAATCCAGCCTGATGGTTGATGAAAATATCTCTCCCTGGTGAGAGCTGATGAAATATAAGCAACCTCAAGATGACCTGGCCACAGCCTGGGATATTCTAGGTTTCTCCAGCTGCCATTTCTTCTTAGTGATGTAGTCAACCTTGCCTATTGTGGTATTCTCTTTACAGCATTTTGTCAACTCAGAATTTCCTAGTAATTAATACTTCTATAATGGCCAAAGAAAAGTTTCTCATTTATAACTTCAAAGAGCATGTTTCAGATAAATCAAAATGTATGTCTACAACATTTAGAAATGGCACTAGGCTCCAGGCTATAGAAACTCCATCCCTACTCCATATTGGGATGTAAATACAACATGAGTTCATTTCTTAAAGGTGAACTGTTTTCTCCCATTGAATGATCAGTTCAAGACTAATGTGACTCCTCCATATATGATGTCAGAGATTCAGATTCCTCCCAGCTGTTCTTCCTATCACCCCACCATGTGTTAGTCTTATGCAGGAAGCTGGATGAATAAGAAATGAAAATAATAATAATAAACAATAGTAAAGAAGTGAACAAAAACATCTGCTGTGGAGGTGAGCCCTCTGTTATGACTATGCCTGAAGCCCACCTAAATACAGCCACTTCCATCCAAATCGGTCACTTGTTTCTTTTTAACCTATGAAAGAGAACCTGATAAGTGTAGATTTTAAGTGGGGCATAGAGCCACCTCAGTCAGGATAGAGACTATGTTAGAAGGGGAAAGGAGAATAGATAATGGGAAGGCAACCATCAGTCTGTGTCTTTATAACATTTTCTTTGGTTGAGAATGTTTTTAAAGGGGGACCATGGATATGTGGAAGGAAACGCATGGTCCAGGTCTTAAAATATTTTGTTACTGTGAAATTAGCATGGGTTTAATATATCTTCAGTATATCGTAATGCCACTCTGAGTAAGATTTTAATCCATTTGACTTTCTTACCCTTAAACCTAATGGTGATATATACAGGGTGTCCATGAAGTTCATGTGCAATTTGCTATGTTAACTGATTTTAAATTGCACATGAACTTTATTGTAAATATTTCTGAGAAACATTCTCCCCCCCCCCCCCCCCAATTTGGGACTTCAAGATCAATAAGAGAAACAAAAGTCACTCTTTCTTAGGTATTAGCACATTGGTTAGGCCTTAGCGTCTGGAAGAAAGAAGTTTCTTCTGTGTTTTTTTTTTTTTTTTTAAGATTAGTCTCTAAATTTTTGGATTGGGGTGGAAAAAGTTAGGTGTGTGATCAATAACTAAAAACTGCTTCAGGTTTCCAAGCTAAGAAGTGTGTAAATGTTTATTTCATTATGTTCATCTTCTCTTGGGATTGTGGCCCAAATCTCATCTTCCAAATTGACCAGTAAGATCAGGAGGTTGGACGTTAATGTTTAAGTCAGCCCAAGGCAGTCTCAAATTGCTGAACCAAATTCCTCACTTCTGGAAAGCTTCAAGATGTGGATCTCCTTGTCACTGTATTGTAGTTTCTCGAAGATATTTCTTCCCCACCCTAAAGAGAGCACTGATGCTACTCAGTACCTGGTACATAAATCTTCCATGCAAGACACAGGTGACCTCTAATGGAGTCATCTTTTCACCTGATGACATCAGCTGTATTGTTTGTCTTCTCCGAGAGTATCAGGAAGCTACTTAGCCTTATTCTTTTCTGTCTTCACTTAAGAGTGGATTAGTGTTTTGTATTTTTTTGTGATGATGATGTTGATGATGTATATCTGTGTAACAATCACCTCCAAAGTTTAAAACAACAACTATTTAATTCATAATCCAATGGGTTCACCATAAAGCTGGACAGTTTTTTTCCTCTTAGCTAGGCTCACTCATATGTCTGGTCACTTTCCAGGAAAGCCGAGTGCTGGCTAGTCTGGGCTGGCCTCCACTGCAGTAGCTTATCTCTGTTCCAGAGAGTCTCTTCTCCTTTAGCAAGCTGACCCAGGCTTGTTTGCGGGGGAGCTGGTCAGGGTTCCAAGTGAATGAGCAGAGGTATGAAAAGCCTTTTGAAGCTTAGGAGTGGAACTGGCACAGAATCACTTCTGCCTCATTCTGTTGGACAAAGCAATTCACAAGATCAGCCCAGATCCAAAAAGTAGGGAAACAGATTCCATCTCTTATCGGGAGGAGCTGCAGAGTCACATTGCCAAGAGCATGGATACAAAGAAGGAAATAATTGCCGCTAATATTTGTTGAGTGCTTATCCAGGCTCTGTAGAAGCTAAGCATGGTTACCATTTTTTGTTGTTTTTTGTTTGTTTTGTTTTGTTTTGTTTCTTTTTTTTTTTGAGACAGAGTCTTACTATGTCACCCTCTGTAGAGCGCTGTGACATCACCGCAACCTCAAACTCTTGGGCTTAAGCGATTCTCTTGCCTCAGCCTCCCGAGTAGCTGGGACTACAGGAGCCTGCCATAAAACCCAGCTATTTTTTGGTTGCAGTTGTATTGTTCTTTAGCAGGCCCGAGCTGGGCTCAAACCCCTAGTTTTGGTGTATGTGGCTGGTGCCCTACTCACTGAGCTATGGGCGCCGGGCCAGCACATGTTATCTTATTCAGTTCTTATAAGAACCTGCAAGTTAGGTACTTATACAAGGTGGCCGTAAAGTTCATGTGCAGTTGCAGTACAATTTTTTTTTAGTAGACACTTACATGTATGTGTATGTTTACTTATAAATTATACACAAGTACTACTCTCAGTCTGTATGTTAAATATTTTAACTTCATTCTTACCTTCTTAGATAAAAATTATAAATGTCAATAAAAGTTTGAATATATGTTTCTATTCTTTATGTAACTGCCTTATTATGGCCTCACTTTGGAGACCATGCACCAAGGATCCCCTTATGACCAAGGTATTTTGTGATTACTATATTTCTTTTCTTTTTTTGTTTGTAGAGACAGAGTCTCACTTTATTACCCTCGGTAGAGCACGGTGGCATCACATAGCTCACAGCAACCTCCAACTCCTGAGCTCAAGCGAGTCTCCTGCCTCTGTCTCCCAAGTAGTGGGACTACAGGCACCTGCCACAACGCCTGGCTATTTTTTGTTGTTGTTGCAGTTCGCCTGGGGCCAGGTTTGAAACCTGCACCCTCGGTATATGGGGCCAGCGCCTTTACCGACTGAGCCACAGGTGCTGCCTGATTACTTTATTTCTCTATGAAAGAAGCAGTGTTTAATTAAAATCCTACTTGCTACTAGAGTTCAGTTCTAATTTCAGTTAATATTGGCTGCTTTAAATGCTAATTGTTAAGGACAGGGGCTCTTTGGATATTTGATTAGGACTTATGGGGGAATGTGAGGGCAAGGCTCTAATTAATTTGGAGGGAATTTTCTAATTTACAGGAGTCAGAACCCATGGTCGCATTTGTCCTGTGAATACTCAGTTGATCTGAGTATTCCCAATTGCTCACTGCTCTTTGGAGCTTTGTCAAAATAACAAGATAGCGTGAAGAAATAATTCTTAAAGTTCTCAGTTGGCATTTTTCACCTGTGTTATCTCTAGAAATTATTAAACAAAGACTGGGAGCCTACTACCAGATGGACAGATTTTATAGATTAGAGGCTGGGTGTCGGTATCTGCATTTTAGTCAGGCTCCCAGGTGATACTGACAACACTTTGACAGCCATAAAATCTAATTTTGCATCTGGCTTGTCATAGGTAAGTAAACTTTGACAAATCACTTATTTGTCTACTTGTTGAGTTTCTCCAACTATAAAATTGGAAAGGCAATAAAACCCCAAAACACTGAACTTGTTTTGAGAGTTAAATATGTGATAATTTTGTCAAAGGGCTTTATAAAATGTAACACGTTAATGTGTGACACATTCCCGAAAGGTTCATTCTCTATGCTAAGAAATTCTGTATATTATAAATTACCTTTAATTCTAATGAAAACATGGTTCCTGAGCCTTTCTGTTCTATTCATTGGAGTCTCCAGGGAAGAGACCATGGTTTATACTTCTTTGCATGAATGGATATAGGAGAGTAGGGATTAAGAACACAAACTTTAAGTTCTAGCAAACATGGGTTCTCCAGCTTCTATATGATCTTACAATACTTACTTCTATTTCTTTATTTGTTAAGTAGTGATCCTAATGTTTCCTACATTTAAAAAATTTATATGACTAAATGAGATTGCATAGCCAAAATCTATTGCTTACTTGCTGTGTATCAAATATTAGTTAAAGTGCTTGTCAACTGACTCGCAAAAATCCTATGATTTTGAGGGCAGGTCCTAAGAGGTGTCCCATTTTACAGATGAGAAAATCAAGGTATAGGGAAATCAATGGTAGCACTAAGACTCAAATCTCTGCTATCTGACACCTGAGCTATCCTTTTTTTCTACTTTGTAACATTACCTCTTAAAAAGTGAAAGGTTATACCCCAGGCAGCACACAATAAATCTGCATAAGATGTAACATTATTATTGTTGTTGTTGTTGTTGTTATTTTATTTCTTCACAGCTTCTTTAGCATACTTTGTGTAAGGCAGTTCACAAATTTAGGTTGATCTAATTTCACAAGAACTCTGTATCCTCTTGGGCTTTAAGAGATATTATACACTCAATGAGAGAAGCCTCTTATTTTTCTGGCTAATATGATTTGTGTGGCTGCCTTTAGATTTAAGTTACTGTCTTTTATTTACAAAAGAAGATTAAATGAATATGTGCAAATCTAAGAACTTCAAAATCTCCCTTGCTGGAAACTGTTTAGAAAATTGTCTTGGTAAGACAATCAAGAGACCTCCTAGGGCCAATTTCCAAAATAACTGGTTTTCCCTGAATGGTGCTTTTAGTGTTTTTTAAAACTCACATTTAGAACTCTTTGCTGGTTCTTGGTTTTTATGATAGCTCCTACATTCTCTGGTCCATAGTATCTGATAAATTCTTGTTAAGTGCTTTGTGGCTTGCTTTTTCTCTCCTCTTCTTAGCGTGGCCTTGTTTATTTGTTTATAAAATGGGTAGCTTTACCTGACGAATGCCAGAGAGACAGATTGGAATCTACAGGGCAAAATACAACTTAGTTAAAAAAACAAAGGAGGCAGTTCCATATCCCATTTCTTTTGTCTTTATTTTAGCTATTTATAAGAATATGCTATAATAACTTTCTCAAAGTCTAAGCTCCAAAGTAATATTGACAAAAGCGAAAAACAAGCCCCCTCAAGCATAACCACAGCCTGTCTTTATGCCCATCCCCAGACAGTGTAATACTATATGCTGTAGTTTAAGGAAACCTAACTAAGATGGCCTAATTAATAGACTGAAGTCCTCTGAATTTAGTTTGTGCTAGATATTTGGAGGAAATCTGCTGGAGAGTCAAGGCCTTCGCTTTAGTTAACCATCTGCCTGCAAGCATTTTAACCTCCTTGTCAGGATGATAAGTGAGAGGTATTTGAGAGCAGCAGAAGGCCTGGCTTCTAGGAGAAGCTACAGCGAGGCTTCCCTTTGCTCTGATGAAGAGCAGCCCTCTGAGGGACCTCGGTGTTCATTTCAGTATGAGCTGACTAGACCACAGGCAGTCCGTGGCCTTTATCTTCTCAGCCTGGTTTTAATCACTAAGTGGGATGAACAACTGTTTGAGTAAGTTGAGAGAGGCTGGCTTCGGGTGCTCACTGAGTCTTCAAACTCCAACATGATTAAGAACCCTGAAACATACGTAGGGGAATGAACTTGGCCAAGGTAATATGTCCATTCCAGTATTAAAATCTGAAGTTTTGGCACAAAAGTTTGAAGAATAGCAGCGATTGAGCTGAATGAAAATTACCATTGTGATATTTACAATAGAAGTAAAAATATTAGTCAAGGGAAAATTCTGTCACAAACATCCCAAAATATAGGGATCCTTGTGACATCATAAAGGGTTCTCCATCACTCGGTTCACAGTCTATGGGATGTGGGTATGGGGTGGGACTCTGTGCCACACAGTCATTCAGGGATTCAGGCACTTTCTAGTTAGTGGCTGTACCACCTCTTGGGGCATTAGCGTCCAGCCCTGGAGCTCTACATGCAGCCTGGAAACTCTCATGGTGGAGGACCCTGGGCAGGATTTTTAGAAACTGAACACAAAAGTAATCATGTCACTTTTATTCATGCTCCTTAAACAGAACTCAATCTCATGCACCTCTCCAACCCCTATTGTCTCCCCTGAAATTACAGGGATGGCTGGGAAGTGCTGTCTAGCTACAATGCCCAGGGAGAAAACTAAAAGGGGTTTGGTGAACACATAGCAGTCTAGCCACAGTGATCTTGAAAAATTCAATGAACAGGTTTTATGTTTACTTGTGCAGCTTAGTGATCTTTTTTTCCTACAAGACATATTTTTTGGTTTAAGCATAAAGAGTCTGTCCTATTGCTCTCTGGAAAATTATGTTCAGGTTATTTTTCTTTTCTAGACTTCTGGTCTTGGGTTTTTCTTCTTTTTCTTTCTTTTTTAGTTGTAAGTAGGTTTAGACATTCTGTGTCGGCCTGAGTACTGGCGATTGGTCTCATCCTCACTCTCCTCCCCAGGGGCGATGGAAAAAGTGCTACTGTACTGTATCCAACATTTTGCTCTTCTTCAGCCATCTGGCTGTTTAGCCTGACCTTTAGTGAAACAAAAAGGATAGGTTTTCTAGCAGGCTACCGCAGACCTGAGAGAAGTAGGTGAATTTTCAGATTCAGTGAATTACAAAGTTTCTAATGTGGAACCTCATTGCCAGGTCTCTATGACCACAACTGGGCTGTATATTTGACTTTACTTTTTTATTTCCAATTCTTTGGATTTGAGTAGAGTGCCTCTTCCTCAATATTATAAAAACAAACAAACAACAACAAAAAAAACAACTACCAGTTCTTTTCCTCCCAAATTTAACTGAATTTAATTCAATTGTATTAAGCACCTACAGAATCTATAGTTATTAGATTCTGATAACTAGGGCTATATAGAAGAATAAGCCATCACCTGTTCCCTCAAGGAACTGAATGACTCAGGGAGGAGACAGACTTTGCAGCATACAAGAATTCTGCTATGTTTATGTAATAACTACAAAACAGTTTATAAACATGATAATAAGGGTACAAACCAGAATGTCAGGGGAACATAAAGAAACATTATTTTGTCCTGTAATGGGTGTGAATGATTTCTTAGAGGAGAAAACATTTGAACTAGAACTTGCAAGATAAGGAAGACCTTGCTAGGCAGAAAAGAAAAGGAGAGGAAATAGCTAGCCTGGGTCTAGAGTACTTTGCAAAGAAGCCCTGGTACTTTTAGGAAATAGCAAAGACTTGGGTGTGGTGAGGGATCAGAGGTTGTGAAGGGAGCAAAAATACTGATGTTGGAAGCAGAAGTTGGGACCACATTAGTGGAAGGTAAAATAATGTAATTTGAAATTAGGGTTTTATAATGTGAGGCATGGGGAACTCACATTCACTTTTTAGGAAAATAACAGAATTGGCAATATATTGGAGAATTTTTTTTTTTTTTTTTAATTTTTAAGGCAAGCATGGAACAAAGTTTATTGAGGAGGAAAAAGATAGGTTTACAGAGAAAGAAATTTACAAAGCAAGGTACATTCTCCACAGACGGCAAACCAGTCACCAATACCGTAACAAGCAAACAAAGAAAGCTGGAGAATTTTAAATTCTCATATTAAGTTTATACACATAAGGGTATTCTCTTTTTGTCTTTCAAAAACACACTTTTAAATGTAGAATTTATACAGTTGTTACTGCCGTTGCCTTTTTCTCCCACATGTTTTTCAAAGGCCACACATATAGCTTTGAAATAATATTGGATTGTGTGTGTTTTAACTAGTTGAAAATGTAATGTATAGTTCCAGTGTCTGAATTTATAATTACTATTACTAGTAATTATAAATATAAGCAGTGACAGAAGTTGTTGGCACTGGTGGTCAACTAAAAATACAGTGAAATGGAAGAGGACTCAACCTACGCAACAAGGAAATTACACTGGGTTAGATCACATGGCTTTGACCCCAAGGATCCCCCTCATCTCACGTGGCAGCTACCAGGGCTCAAACAGAAACCAATTGTCTTATTAGTATGAGGAATCTTAGGACTGAATTCATGGTTGTCAGAATGAGGAGGTGAGGAGGAGACCCCCTCAATAAATAAATAAACACCTCTTGGTTGAGTCTTGAACTGTGCATGTAGGAACAACTATGAAAAGCCCAGGAAAGCTCAGCATGGTGGTGGCTCTCACCTGTAATCCTAGCTCTCTTGGAGGCAGAGGCAGATGGATTGATTGAGTTCAGGAGCTTGAGACCAGCCTGAGCAAGAGCAAGACCCCATCTCTACTAAAAATAGAAATAACTAGCCTGGTGTTGTGGTGCATGCCTACAGACCCAGCTACTCCAGAGCTGAAGACAAGAGAGTCCCATGAACCAGGAGCTCAAGGGTTTGAAGTTGCTGTGAACTACGATGCCATGGCACTCTACCCAGGGTGACAGAGTGAGACTCTGACTCAAAAAAATAAAAAAGAATCCCAGGAAGAAAACCAAAGCTAGAAGGCGGCAAGAACTGGGCAGAGAATTCACAGGTGCTTACGGCAGGTGCATAGAGTTTGGAATGTTATTTTCCCCCAGAGGTGCTTGTGTAGCACCTTTTGTTTTCCATTGAAACCCCAAAGAGCTATACTTCAGGAGTAAAGACTACATCCTGGAACTAAGGGACTTACTCTAAGACTAAATGAAAAACTTAATTAGGCCCTTAACAAAGACTTCAGTATCCTGACAGTAATTTACCTGCCTGCTAGAGCAAACTTCAACACTGTTTACAGGAAGATACCAGAACCTAAACCTTCTGCAATGCGTTTTTCTCAATTTCCAGTATGTCTTCAGTAATTACTAGATATGCAAAGAAACAAGAGATGGTAATCCAGAGTCAGGTGAAAAAATGAGCCAATATAAACAGACCCATAGCTGACCTAGATATGGGAATGGGAAGATAGGGACTTTAAAACCCCCAAATTTAAATATTTTTTAAAACCTGGACAGACTTAATAGTAGATTTTGCACAACTCAGTAATAACAAGACAATAAAAAATAGCAAAAGATACAAATAAACACTTCCAAAAAGAAGACATGTGAATGGCCAATATGCAATTGACAAGATTCTTAACATCATTAGTCATCAGGAAAATGTAACCTGAATACTCCTTTATAGCCATTAGAATTGCTGAAATTAAAAAAGCTGACAACACCAAAGGGTTGCGAGAATTTGAACTCTGCAACATTGTTGCAGACACATGTGTAAAATCGCATAATCAGGAAGGAAAACTGCTAGTTCTTTAGAAAGTAAAATGTTTACCTAAATGGCATTTTCAATAAAAGGTATTTGTCCAATGGAAATGAAAACATACAGCCACAAAATGACTTGTGACAAGTGTGCAGATTAACTCATAATTTCTAAAAGCTAAAAACTGTAAACAGTTTAAGGTCCATTCACTTGTGAATGGATGAAGTAATTATGGTATATTCAACAATGACATACTAGAAATAAAAAGTAATGAAGTTCTAATACAGGTAGCACAGATGATTTTCAAAAATATGCTGAGTGAAATCCCTATCTACATAAAATTTCAAGTTCTGTAACAGGTAAAACAGCTATGATGATGGAAATCACACCAGGAACTCATTCTGAGTGGTAAGAAGGGACAGTGTATGAAAGACCGTAAAATGAAGTTTGGGGTTAATGGAAATGTTTTGTACTTTTATTGGCACGATGGTTACCCGAATATGCAATACACATTTGTTAAAATTCATCAAAGTTGCACAAAGTTTGTATATTTGACTGTATGTACATTTAAGTAATAAAGACTAAGAGTGAGGATGTCAAAGTAATGTAATAGAGTAGTTCAGTATGTCACCTGCAGGAATAGAGGTTAGACTGCCTGGATTCAAGTCCTGAAGACAATTAATTATAATGGTTAAGAGTATGTTTGCTGCATCAGACAAATTTGGAGATTTGAATCAAATTGCCAATACTTTGTGAACATAGGCAAGTTATTAACCTCTTCTAAGACCCTATGAAATGAAAATGATAAAAGTACCTTATAAGGTCATCCTCAGTAGAGTGCAGGGCACATAGATAGATTCAGTAACTTTAAGCTGCAGTCATTATTACCAAATAGCTCTTCAGCTAGACTTTAATTACTCTGATACAGTTATGAATACTGGTATAACCATGAAGATTTTTAGAATATGATATCTGTAAACTGCATTAGAATGCAATGTAAATTATGTGGACAATATTTGACAGAGTATGATTAAGTACACTAGCAAATCTTATTTTTGCTATCCATGTCAAACTAAAGTTACTAATTATCTCTTTGCCTAGAGAACTGCTCACTTCAAAATGCTACTCTTGAAGCTCTTGTAAAAAAATTCATTCATAGAGAAACTAGGAAATAATTCTTTTTTCTACTATGGTAGTCTTACTCTGTTCCCCATTCCATCATCACATAATCAAAGGTATGTATCTTTCTAGTACAAATATACCGTATATACTCGTTTATAAGCCGAGTTTTTTTGGCACAAAATTTTTGCCGAAAAACCCGAACTCGGCTTATACTCGGGTCATACAGGTTATTTGATTCGGTGCACGTGCACCTAATCAAATGCACGTAGTCTCCAGTCTTCTTCTGCCGTCTGCTTGAGGGGGCGGTGCTTCAGCTCAGTCCACAAGTCGCGGCTGAGCTGAAGAGGTAGGCGGCTGAAATGAACTATATTCCACTGAACTATTTAACCCACAATATTTAATGGCACGTTTAATTAAGTGAAAACCCCATTTAAGGCATTAAAGTCTTGTAAATAAATGTTTATAAATCCTGAATCCTTATAATCAGGGGTTTTGGAGTATAAGGATTCAGGATTTTTAACCATTTATTTACAATGCTTTACTGTCTTA